>BQNB010188446.1:1662-11950 GCA_026074375.1 Tanacetum coccineum | reverse complement strand
ATATATATATATATGTGTGTGTGTGTGTGTATATATATATATATATATATATATATATATATATATATATATATATATAGGCGAACCGACAAATCACTTTTAACAAGCGACAAACCAACTCACAAATAAAATATAATTTCGGAAGTATCGACTTCGAAAGTAACCCCTTCTAGTCGTTTCCCGGGTCGTTTTTGTTCCTGACGAGGCGTGAATTGAACTTCGTGTTGACGTTTGTGATCGGTATTTTGAATAGATTAAGATTTTGGATTTTGGATTCTAATTTCTACGAATATAATGCAAAAACAACACAAAGAAGAGCAACAATTAAAGCTAAAACGAATTAAACACAAAAACGTTAACGGGAATTTAAAACGCGACTTAAAAACCTAAAACTTTGAATTCTAACCCTAGAAATGCAAATTTAATTTTTAAAAGACGTAAATAATAAAAGAAAATTTTAGAAAAAAGAATTATATTTGTTTGACTTTTATTTAATTTATTATGAATTAAAAACACTTTTAATCTAAAAATATTATTAAAAATATTAAACTATTTTAGAAAAATCTAAAAAAAATCAGGGAAAACACTTTAAACGGTTTAGAATCTAAGAAAAATAAAATCACTAAACTAGCTTATTCCAACAAGCTGGAAATAAGCTCAAAATGGCTAGAAGGCTTGAATGGGAAAAGGGGTTAAGAGAAAGATGGTGTGAAATCTTTATGAAAAAGACCCAAGGGCATGTGTGTAGTAGAGAGTGGTGTTAAATACGTGTGTGAGTGAAGGGTGAGGTCGCAGGTTCAAGTCCTGGAACTATCCTTTTTATAAAACATTTTTTTTATTTTCTTTTTGGAAAAACTTAAAGAACAAGAGAAAATAAGCAACTTTAAAAAAAAGGAACTTTTACCTAAACTTAAAATAAGCCAGTAATAAGATTGAAAAAGGATGACAGTTTGCAAAAACACTAGTTAAGACTGCCAAGTCTTATGTTAAGACTGTTTGGCTTATTTTGACACAATAAGCAAAAAGACAAGCAAATAAGCTAAAAGCAAACCAAAAGCTCATCCTAATAAGCAACTAAGAACAAAAATAAGAAAACAAGATAAGCTGGTAAACAGTTAAAAGCCATAAGAAAGTTGGCACAAAAAGACTTTTAAAGGACAAATACCACTATTTTAAGCTAACTTATTGGACTAATAAGCAAAAGTCAAGAGCTAAAGCTTAAAAGCAGATAAAGTTCAAGACTCAAATAACATAAATAAGCTTAATTAAGCTAACTAAGTTTAGAAAATGAGCTAGAAAATGTAGTTGAATATGACAGACTATACTACTTGCTTTTGGACTTTTAAGAATGAAACGACTTTTTTGTACTAAATTATAAGACTCAAAAGAACTTGGGACAAACTAGCAACTAAAAACAGATGGACTATAGACTACAATAAGCTAAAAATACTCAAAATATTTCAAAGTTAAGCTAGATTCTATTCCTAAATTTGATCTGTAATATGAGACTTTTAAGAGAATACAAACTTGACTAATTTTTGCTAAAACCTTCTAAGAGGCTAAACCAAAGAGAAATGACTCATGACTGATTTTAAATGAGGCAGAACAACTAGCTTTGATCACACAAACCCACACCCTAAGAGGTCCTTTAAGAAAATTAGCAAATGATCTTTATGAAAAGCTTTGGAGAATAGCAGACTTGAGCTTTGGATCAAACAAGTAAAAACCTTTCAAAACTACTTTTAGGATTTTAAAAACTAAATCTTACACTTAATATAGCTATTGAACTGAATAGAAAATAGGAAAAGATTTTTGAAACCTCATATGACCCATTTTAAATCTTAATCCAAACACCCCTTTAAAAATTCTTAAAACTAATTTACCATTAAAACAGATTTAGAGAACCTTTATAAAGTAAAACAGATTAAGCATAAGGTCATATAAAGTCAAATAAGCATTAAACTTACAGACTTAAGCATAAGAATAAGCACATTTGAATTAAGCAGTTTAGAACAAAAATAAGCAGTTTAAATGTAAAATTCATACCAAAAGGAAATGAAAATCATAACATGAATATGAAAAGCATTCAAAGGAACAGAATAAGCAATTTTAGCATTTAATAAGCAAAAATAAGAAGTGCAATAAGCAAAACAGTAAATAAGTTGTAAAAGAGAATTGAGAACTTACTTCTTATTGAAAAATCCTTGATGGTATAATGCTTTGAAAAGTAGAAAGACAATATTTAAAAGACATAAAACATAAGAATAAAACTATAAATAAGCAATAAGCTACACTACTCCTAAAACTAGACATCCTAACTGTGAAATCATCTTCTCTATTTATAGGGTTTGTGAGGAGCTCCTTATGAGGAAAGACATCTAAGGGCTTTAATTCTTCCAAATTTCTTTCAATCTTGACCAATCAACTTTAAATCGCATCTTTGACTTTCTCCCAATTCCTTGACGCGTCATTGGTGTCTAATAAAAGCTTGACACGTGGCTCTGGCGTATGTCAGGGGTGTGGAGAGGTGTGTTGAAGGCATTCGCACAATGGGAGAGTTGGGTTTGGCTTGGTTTGGGCCTTCCCGCCTTTCTCGGTATTATTTTATAGTATTTCAAATTTGGGATAATAAGGGTAACGGGTGTTAAGGGTTTGGGGACTAACGGTGTAAGGTTAGGGACTGCTGGTGTTAGTCCCTAAGGACTAACGGTGTAAAATCCAAGGACTTGTGGTGTAAAAGGTTTAAAGGGGTTATGTTTTGGGCTTTTGGTTTGGATTTTTGGGTTTTATTTGTTTTTTAAGCTTAAGTCTTGTGTGTTAATGGGCTAATCCGGTCCATTAACTTGGGTTGGGTTGGACCACTAAGATGCATGCGCCTTTGGCTTTGGTTTTCCACGCTCTTTCCAATCCCGTGCTTGGTTTTGTCTGGTTTTTGCCTTGTTTTTGTCTTTTTGTGAATATCCGTTACCTGCACAGTAAATAAAACAAAACAAGCATATATTTGGCATTTTAAGTCCGTTTTTGGTCATTTAAGCTCATTTTATTTAGAAAAAGGTTTGTGTATTTAAGCACATACCAGATACCTTTTTTAAGTATCCAGACGATGCTTTTTAGTGCCACAAAGCTGTTGCAAATCCGTCACTAAATTGCATTCTCCTTCCTCCTATAGTTTTTAGCAACACTTTATCTGTCACTAAACTGTCACTAATCTTCACAATCTTCATCTCAACAACCACGGAAAAAAAACAAAACGCTGAACGCCAAAATATTTTAATTCTAATTTCATTGATGAAAAACTTGCTGGATTTAAACATGAACCCACGAAAAACCAAAGAACCCCAACCCAGATCCACACAAATAAAACGCCAACCACCGATTACAATCCAAAATCCTCTACCACAAAAACAACAAACCCAAACAAAAAGAACAACTCCGCACCACCCCAAACGGGGCCACATAAACGCGGTTCGGAAAAATTAAAACCGAAAGCACACCACATTTCTCCACCCTGGGAAGGAACGCGTGGCCCCCAGGCGAAAAACACCTCCACCAGTACACCGCCCAGGGCAAGCCGATAGCACTAATACAACAACCACCCACCATATATCAAATAACCAAATAAAAAACTAGCCAACTCGAAGATCCCTACCCTACCAATATATTCCCTTTACGACCACCTCCCCAGCACCGCCACACCGACGCACCCGCACCCCACTTTTCCCAGCAATTCCCAACACAAGTCAAAACCCCACACAAACTAGACAACACCCCCCACATCTTCAATCTCTCCTCATCCTCCCTTAATTTTCCCCTATGGCCCCCCTGCTGGCAACCCGCCCATCTGCGCTGCACGCCACTGCCACCACACCTTCCCCTCCCACCTTTTTTCCCTTTTGACCGACATAAGACCCCCCTCCAATCCCGTTTCCCTTTTTCTCCGATCTTTATATTCACCTTAATTTTATAACCCCAAATCACAACCCCCCACACACACCAAACAAACCAACACCAACCCCACTCACCCAAACCACCCTTTTTATGTTAACGCATTTTCTATTTAAACCCCCTACTCCTCCATTCCAAACCCCTCACCTCCATTTTTCACTCTCACTCATTCCTTATTCATACTTTTCCGAATTTTCTCCCATATTCTCAATCCTCCTTTTTTTTGTTTTTCCATCTTCCCACTTACTATCCTCGTAAATTTATTTTTCCTTTCTTTCTCCTTATTTGTTCCATCTATATATTCCCCTCTCTTTGATCTCTTCTTCTTTTGCTTTTTTTTTTTTGTTTTTGTTTTTGTTGCTTTATGTTTTGCTGCAAGATAGGCAAATTTAGCGATAGACCGGAAGCACACAACACAAAAAACAGATCCCACGCACTATATAAAACTCAAAACGACCCAACCCCCCCCACCGCACCACCGACAAAACAAACGGCACCTAAACAAACCACCCCCCCCCAGCCCGGCCCAAAGCCCCAACCGGTAACACCAAACCCCCGCCCCACCCAGCCACAATATCCCACCAACATGTAATACTATCCTTTGGACAATTGCAAACAGAGTCAGCGGTCATGTACGCGATTAGTCCTTTCGCTGGCCTAACTCTCGAGATGTTATGCCACGCTATATCGTAACGTATCCCCCACCTTTACGAGCCTAGAACCCCCACCTAATATAACATCACACACACTATAAGGCCCCCAGCTGCACCCGCCCCCCCGCCCCCCCGCCGCTCACCCCCCCACCCCCACCATGCCGGCACCGCCCCCCCCCCCGACCACCAGCCGCTCCAACCGTTATCCCCCCACAGCCCCCCCCGCCCCCGCGCCCCCCCCCCACTCCCCCCCCTGCCTTCCAACCTCCGCCGGGGGGGGCCCGCATTACCCCCACTGCCCCTTTCCCCCCGACCTTGCTAAAATCCAACCCCCCCCCCGTGGCCTGTTGATGCCCTCCCCCCCCACCCCCCAGCCCAACCCCGCGCCACAACCCCCGACTCCACCCCCCGCCCCCCCCCCTCCTAACAACCCGATACTCCCGTACGTCCCCACTTCCACCCTCCCTCCCCATCCCCACCCCCCCACCCCCACCCTCCTCGCCACCCCCTCTACCCCCCCGCCCCCCTCCACCAGCCCCCGCACCCCCCACCACCTAGCTTGTCCCCACGTGGCCCGATCCTTCCCCATTAGATTCCGGTGTTGTTGCCCCATAGCCACCCGCCCACCCCCACAGCTGCCTACTTCCTGGTCCCATACCTCACACCCCTTTTTTTGCGGGGCCCCCCCCCCCCCCCCCCCCCCCCCCCCCCCCCCACCCCCCCCCCCCCCCCCCCCCCCCCCCCCCGCCCCCCCCCCACCGCCCCCCCCCCCCCCCACCCCCCCCCCCCCGCCCCCCCCCCCCCCCTCGCCCCCCCCCCCCCCCCCCCCCCCCCCCCCCGGAGCCCCACCCCCCCCCCCCCCCCCCCCCCCCCCCCCCCCCCCCCCCCCCCCCCACCCCCCCCCCCCCCCCCCCCCCCCCCGCCCCCCCCCCCCCCCCCCCCCCCCCCCCCCCCCCCCCCCCCCCCCCACCCCCCCCCCCCCCCCCCCCCCCCCCCCCCCCCCCCCCCCCCCCCCCCCCCCGCCCCCCCCCCCCCCCCCCCCCCCCCCCCCCCCCCCCCCCCCCCCCCCCCCGCGCCCCCCCCCCCCCCCCCCCCCCCCCCCCCCCCCCCCCCCCCCCCCCCCCCCCCCCCCCCCCCCCCCCCCCCCCCCCCCCCCCCCCTTCCCCCCCCCCCCCTCCGCCTCCCCCCCCCCCCCACCCCCCCCCTCCCCCCCTCCCACCCCCCCCCCCCCCCCCCCCCCGCCCCCCCCCCGCCCCCCCTCCCCCCCCCCCTCGCCACCCCTCCCCTACCCCCCCCCCCACCCCCCCCCCCCCCCCCCCCTCCCCCCCCCACCCACCCCTCCCCCCCCCCCCCCCCCCCCCCCCCCCCCCCCCCGCCCCCCCCCCCCCCGCCCCCCCACCCACCCCCCCCCCCCCCACCCCCCCCCCCCCCTCCCTCCCCCCCCCCAGCCCCCCCCCCCCACCACCCCCCCACCCCCCCCCCACCCCCCCCCCCCCCCCCCCCTCCCCCCCCCACCCCCCCCCCCCCCCCCACCCCCCCCCCCCCCCCCCCCCCCCCCCCCCCCCCCCCCCCCCCCCCCCCCCCCCCCACCCGCCCCTCCCCCCCCCCCCCCCACCCCCCCCGCACCCCCCCCCCCCCCCGCCCCCCCCCCCCCCCCCCCCCCTCCCCCCCCTTCCAGCCGCCGCCCCCTCCCCCCCTCCCCCCCCCCCTCCCTCCCCCCCCCCCCCCCCCCCCCCCGGGCCCCCCCCCCCCCCCCCCCCCCCCCCCCCCTCCCCACTCCCGGCCCCCCCCACCCCCCCCCCCCACCCCCCCCCCCCCGCTCCCGCCCCCTCCCCCCCCCCCCCCCCCCCCCCCCCCCCCCCTCCCCCCCCTCCGCCCCCCGCCCCCCCCCCCCCCACCCCCCCCCCCCCCTTCCCCACCCCCCCCCCCCCCCCCCCCCCCCCCCCCCCCCCCCCCCCCCTCCCCCCCCCCCCCCCCCCCCCCCCACCCCCCCCCCCCCCCCCCCGGCCTCCCCCCCCCCCCCCCCCCGCCCCCCCCCCCCCCCCCCCCTGCGCCCCGCCCCCCCCCCCCGCCCCCCCCCCCCCCCCCCCCCCCACCCGGCCCAGAATACTACATCCCTTTAAAATGTAATTCCCCCCCTCGGCGGCCCCCGTGCCTGTTCGCCGGGCTCCCTCACGGGCCCACCGTGTGGGGGCGGGCCCCCCATACAACCCCTACCAACACAAAAAAACTTCTCGGGGCGCGCCCCGTGCCCCCGCCCGGCGTGGCCCCTATACTCGGCTGGCATGGGAGGTGCCCGCGGCCGTCGCCCCTATGGCCCCCTCCTAGGGTGGCCCGGGGGGCGGCCGGGGCGGGCCGGTCCGGGGTGGGGGGGCCCGCGGGGCGCGGGGCCGCGCCCTAAGAAGCTACAGAAAAAAAACAAGGGACCCTGAAGGTTGGTGGTACAATAAAAAACAAACAAAAAAAAGGAATGTAGTAAGATCACAATGAAAGCTTGACAATATGGACACAAAACAAAGCGCTCTAGTTCATCTCTAGGGCAATGGGTATAAACCCAAGCGAAATTTACACATAGACTAAGGACATGGGGGAGATGTATACTCAAGAACATGCACAGTCAAACATTTAAAATGCACAACGCAGCCACCATTAGCTAAATCAGACATTGCGGCAACAAACCATCACAACGACACCTTCTCGGAATAAATAGACCACAATCCACCACCTAATTCTAACCCCCACCCCAATCCCACCACCCCACGGTACCGTCACCCGCGAAGAACTCCCACCCTCAATCAACCCACACCCACCTATTCCTTATAAAACACCAAAACAATAACCTACTATACATGGGGACCATACTCCTGCAACCCAAAGACCCAAATGGTTAACCAAAAAAAAAAAATAAAAAAAAAAAAAAATAAAACCCAAACCAACCAAACCAAAAACCCCCCAAATACCCCCCCAAAAAAACAAAAAACCAAAACAAGACAAAGAAGCTAAAAACCCAATAAACTAAAAAAAAAACAAAAAACCCCAACAAAAAAAAAAAAAAAAAAATAAAAAAAACACCACAAACCACCACCACACCCAAAATCAAGAACACCACCCCAGTACAACCCCCCACCCCTGGTTTGAATATTCCCCCCCACTCCGTCCATCGCAACACCGGCGAAAAAGGAGGGACTCCCCTTCCCTCCCACTCTCTCCAGCTCCTCGTCACGCACTCCACTCTCCCCACCTCCTGTCTGTAAAAAATACCAATTGACAATAAATTAACTATATCGCTCTCGGCCTGCCCCCCCCCCCCCCCCCCCCCCCCCCCCCCCCCCCCCACCACCCGTAAAACCTACAATATCCTTCCTACTTTTTTACTTAATTATCCCTATCCTTCTTTGAAGAGAATAGGCCAGTTGGGACCGAGCCGCCGCAAAACTTCTTTTGCCAATGTCCTCCTCTCTACCAAAGTCTTTTCTATAGAAAAGAAGGTGGGAAAAAGGGAGTTTAGGGGGGAGGGGGGGTGTGGATTTTACAGATAATACATCTCCTTTTCCCCTCCTCCTTCCTCTAGAGGAACATTTTTTTTTTGGTCTAAATTATATAAAATCATCTTATTACACCACCCAAAAACAAGATTATTTCAGAGGAAGCGCACGCTTTAAAGCACAAATTTGTGTGTAGAAAAGAGTAGCTCTTAATACAAAAAGCCTACAGAATCAGCCATAAGCCAGAAGCGGCCCAGCTCCTGCCCAGCCCCACCAAATGAGCCAGGATGCCATGATCACTTCCATAAATGAAAGGTCATATTTTCTTTTATAGGATTCCCAAACGCTAGAATCAAGCTAACACACGACAAAATGTGCCATGACCAAAGCAAAAAGCCTTGATGCCACTAACTAGTTTCAGTAGATACTCTAAAAAAAGAAAACCTGCACAACACCTAAATTACTAAATCAAAATGCTAATGGGAACGCACAAAATGGAAATCCATCAGCCCCAATGTTGGTAGGAAAAGAATTAACATTCATTTATAACCCAGTAGGAAAAAAAAAAAATTAAATAACACCCTGCAATCTCCCTCTCCTATCCTCTCCTCACATCCTCCACACCCTGCCATAAAGGCACCATCCCCCCCAAAAAACCATGATCTGCGTGGTGCCAACAAACAAGGAGATCGGTATTTTGGTGGGTTTGGTGGGGGTTTCCTATCCTAGCCTACCTTGAAAACAATAATATTTTAAGCCCATCTTCTACATCAGCCCTTCCCTACCCTTCAACACCCCGATTGGCGCCCAAGCACTTTCTCAATCCGGCCCCCCTACGTTATAATAAAAAAAGCACATCATAACCCACCCACCACCCCCTCACCCTATCCCCTACCCCTCCCCCGCAAGCGTACACGCTCCCGTGCCGGCCGCGGGTTCATGTCAGATCACCCACGGTCAAGTTAGTACCCACACATGAACGTCCCCGAGTTCAACCCCTCCCCCCGCCGACTTCCCTGATCCGGACCCCAAAATTTCACGACATCCCACACCGGGTATCAGTACCCACCTCTCCCACCACGAACCCCCCACCCAGGGCCTGATATTCCCCATGGCAACCCCCGCCGGAAGAAATACAACCCTCACTGGCAACCACTATTATTATCCCCACCCATTAGACATAATCCCTCAACCACACCACAACCCGAACCCCCCCGCTACCACCCCGCCACCCGCATCCGCGCCCCCGCCACCCCGCAATATTCCCTACCCCGCAACCCCCCGCCCATACACCTTCCCACATCAATTACCCCGCCTCTCGACCCTTCTAGATTCTCGTATTGGACAGACAATCTTGCTTTGTGGGGGTCAAATAGATGTAGTGTCATCCTCTTCTACAAAAGGTATTAGTCCAGTAGAGTTGTAAAAAAACCAAAAAACCTGTAACAAACACACCGAAAATATTGGTCTGACAATCTTGGGTCAATGATGTAGTGTAATCTTCAAGTATTAGTCAAGTAGTGTGTAACCCGATCAATAAGTTATTGTTCTCTCTTAATCCATTGCCTTTTCTTTCTTTTGTCTTTTTTTCATCTTCAAAATGCCAACCAGGTAAGCATTGCACTAGCAAAAAACTAAAATCGAAACCTCAACTGTTACACATTTCGAATTCGCCCAAGTGACTAAACAACCCAACTCCCGCGCCCACAAAAAAAGAGTGAACCGAGTACCAAATTTGAAAATCCATTAAGTAAACCAATACAACAGGAAATCATACAACTCGAAATAGGGTGGCCGGATCTTGGTGACGAATAGGGTGGCCGGATCTTGGTGGTGGGAGTAGATAGCGAAGACGGAGGTGGGGTGGTGATGTTTGTGTTTTAAGATGTTGAGGTGAGAAAGAGAGAAGAAGGAGGTTGTGATGGCGGTAGTGAGTGATGTGGAAGGCGGTAGAGCGATGGCCGGTGGCGGGTGTTGGAAGCTAGTTGTTTGTTGAGTGGTTGTTGTTGTGAAGAGATAAAGAATCAGAGGGTGTATTTGTTTGTGTCATGATGTTATTTAAGAAAAAGAAGAAAAAGGATATTAGAGATCCATGGGTTTTGTGTTGGTAAGGATATAAGAATGGGATTTGAAAACATTACGAGAGAAAGTGATAAAAGATAACATGTGAAAATAAGAACATGTACAAGTGACCAATGGTGCAAC
>BQNB010188444.1:0-11950 GCA_026074375.1 Tanacetum coccineum | reverse complement strand
GAGTATTGCTCCTGGTTATGAAATAAAGATGGCAAGAGAAGAAGTCCTGACAATCGAATGTTGAACAAACTTAATATCACCTGAGATCACTTAAACAAACAAAATGCATTAACCGTTTAAATAGAAATATACAGTAAATCCTAGGTTACTGTGTTTGGCCATGGCTTATTGTATAGCCTCTTCCAATCATTTGTTTTGTCTTTCTTTTCAAAAATGCGTATGGTGATGGCCGTGTTTGCATACATCTACCATCAGTCATTTATTGTTGCTCAAACTGCATCAGTTGGGATGAATATCGACCATGTATGCTGAGTACACCTTTTCTTTTATATTTTTCTGATAATTCAGCGTTATTAGACGGAATGGTGCATAAATTTCTCGCTATATCAAAAACTCTGACAGGGTTTTCTTATGTTTCAGATTGTAATAAATCTATCTTACGAGGAACAACGAGCATTGTACACAAACCTTTGACAGATCATCCAGGATAGACAGTTTGGTGAATCTTAAAGATTACATTCCCAGTCATTTGTATTATGTTTAGAGTTTTTCTCATGACCATTTCCGTGGTTTGTCTAGAGAGACTTGTTTCTTGGTCTTGCATACACATACATGCCCTGTATAGTGGTTGCGTTTTGATACAAGTAAAAGTTTCTCCTTTGTCGCCTTTCTCCCTCGACCTCACATCTCTCTTTAAGTTGTAGATGGCATCAAACACCAATGTATCGATGCTTTGTATCATTATGAGTTTGTCACATAATCATTGGAATGTAGAAACTTTGTTTTTGTCTAACATTATTATGACACATCTGCTCTAATTGCAGTTGCAGTACTTGCAATTAAACATTTGTATTAGGAAACTTAAACTGTACCTTGTTTATTGTTATATTATTACTACCAATTTTGTTACTCACTGTACAAGTTCGGTGAAGCCCTCTTAACATTTGTTTTTCTTAATTTACACAACAAGAATTGTTTTTTTTGAGAATCCGATTAAAATAGCGTGTGAATGAGGACATATGTTTTACATTAGCTATCGATAAGAATGTCGCAAAGTATAAAAGTTTATAAGCCGCATTCGTATGACCAGCAAGAGCAAATGGAATCCTTATTCCTTGCAGTCCACCCAGCGTAAACTGTTCTGATACCCAAAATGTGGCGGGATACTTTTTTCGCCTGAGTGTAGAACATCTCCGGCTTATAAATTTGTAAGGTTTTTTATTATATTTGCTTTAGTTATTGCTACATGCTGATTTGAGTGACAAAAAAAACACAGATCATTGTATTAACTGTCAAACGGTCTATAGCTAAAACAAAGGACGGTGTTCATGTAAACAAGCTTTGCTGAGTATAGAGCATATGATCTGTCTACTGCCGCATAAAATAAAACTAGGAACAGTCTTACTAAATTGTTGAATCATTCGAGTTATTATTTTAGGCACACCAAATTCTCACATTTAGATTATAATTTTTACCTGTTGAATGTGTTATCTACTTTTTCTAGGATTCCTTAGAGCCATACGTGAGCAAGGGGTCTCTCGAGGTGCACTGGATAAACCATCACCGCAGCTATGTGGAAACTTTAAACAAGTGTTTAGGGAAGAACGATATATTGTACAGATACACATTAGATGAATTAATCAGAGTGACATATATCAACGGAAATCCGTTGCCAAAATTTAATGTTGCAACTCAGGTTTTGATTCCTACTTCAGATTTTGGCTTGAATCTTATCGGTTGCTTTGTTATTTTAAGCCAATTAGATGAATTTATTCGAGTTATTATTTCATGATATGTACTTTTTAGGTATTGAATCATTTTTTCTGGGAATCCATGCAACCATGAGGCGGTAATTTACCAATAATAGGCTAATTGCTGCAAATTGAAAATGATTTTGGTTCCTGAAAAACTAGGAGGTAACTGCACAATCTTGATTTATTATCATTAAATTATTGTTATGGATTATTATGTTTATGGTGAATGTTTTTTCCACGACTTGCGGGGCGACGTTTGTTTTTAATTTTTATTGATTCCAAATATGACAGCTTATTAATTTTCGTAGATGGGCCATGGTACTATTGAATGACTGCATATTGCAGAATGAGTGGAACAGCAGTCCCAGTTAACATAAATATGGTGTAATTCACTCTCTTTTCTTCTTAGTTATCTTTATGTGTTTTCTTGGTTCGTTTGACGTCAATGTGTTTCTTCTGTATGCATGGGTCAAAGTAAGTAAATTTGAAAGACGAAGTGTGCTTCAAGTTGGTCAGTGTACACTTAGCGTTGAAGCTAACTCAAAAATGTACAAGCGAAGCCGTGAATATATAAAAGGAAAACATGGTAAGCATGTATACACAATATTGGGAGGCTCAAGTATGTCTGCGCAGTATTGTGACATAAAATCTCATCATCTTTCTCTCAGATTCTTAAAAGATTAGACCTTACACCCATAATCACACAAACAAGCTCATCCTACACCAGCTACTATGCCTTTAATTCTATTGATCACTATCAGTAATTTCTTGAATCTATTTGAATACATCAGGGGTATAAAGGCCTAAGACCGACACGAGACACATGATCAAAAAATAAGTACTCACTAAACATCATGTACCACTCATTCAATTGTTTTGTGGTCATTTCAATAGTTCATACAAATTATCACGTTGACATCAATCCAAATATGATTTACGTATATAAGATGAGTCTATGGCTCAACACATGAATTCCTAAAGTTTAGAGTTCATTATACTTTCGTTTTGCCTGGATCATTTCTATAGTATATAGTTATATATATTAGGTTCAACGCCATGATTGATGGATGATTCAATTCTCACTTAGCATATAAAATTAACAACTTTTGCCTTTATGCTACGACTATTATTTAACCACTAAGGGTATCTTCGATCTACATAATAAAAGGGTATGGTTTCGTTTCCCTTTCGGTTTTTTATTATATTTATTTCTAGAGTAAACTACATTTTTGGTCCACGTGGTTTACCGGGTATAACACTTTTGGTCCATTCTTCAAAAATCTTACGGATCCACACCAATACCCCACAACCCGTTTCACTTTTGGTCCAATTTCAATAATGCCGTCAGTTGACCTACGTTTGATAGTTAATTAAGGGGGTATTTTGGTCTTTTCATCTATTATATCTCTTTTAATTATTTCTCATTTTGTCTCACCTCTTGTCTTCTTTACATTCACATAAACCAACACATCCTTTTCTTTAATTAGTTGTCCCTTTATAGCTATACCATCTATCTCAAATCAACTCACCACAATACCTTATTTCGCCAGCTCCACCGCCGACCAACCACCACCACTCCTTCAACTAACTATTTTCCGCCACCACTACCCCTGGCCACCATCAACTTCACCACGAAACAACACCATAAACACTAAACACCAACAAAACCCACCACCATCCATAGCCGTCGCTACCACTCAGCCCACCATCTACGACCCACCATCTACATCCACAACAATCACCACCATCTATAACGACGATAACTCAACTTACATCTTTTTTACATATTTGGGAAAAGGTAGAAGTTTAATTAAATGGATTTAAACCAATTATTCCAATAATTGTGGTTGAAGAATCTGATGAACCACCACTATCCTTGTTGCTACACTCGTCGAATCTACAATCATAAAATAGTCTTCTCCATAATTAGGTTATGGTGTTCTTGATATGGTGATAATAATATGGGTTAGAGATCTGGGTATTTATACCATAAAAGGTTATTGTGTTTTGTTTGTTTAATCAAAATGAAAATGTTGGTCTGACTAAATCAAATGGGGGTTCTTGAATTGTGACTAAATCAAATTGAGGTGATTATGAAGTACATGAAAGAAGATAGTAGATTTGATGATGATTTTTTTGTAAATTTGTAAAGAAAATAGTGTTGGAGATTTGATTACGAAATGATAAAGAACAAAATGTGTATTTTTTTATGAATTGATAAAGAAAATAATGTTGAGATAATAATTATTTATTAATAATAATAATAATAATAATAATAATAATAATAATAAATGGAAGGTCATATCTGTCATTTTAAGTAATAAGATGAGGGTATCTTAGTCATTTTATATGTTTTAGATGGTCAAAGTAACGGTCAACAAAAAATTGGACTAAAAGTGATGGGTTGTCGGGTATTGGTGTGGATCCGTAAAATTTTTGAAAAATGGACCAAAAGTGTTATACCCGGTAAACCACGTGGACCAAAAATGTAGTTTACTCTTATTTCTATAGAATGAAAGAGAAACATGATTTTTTATAACAAGATAAAGATGTTGTCTTTATTTGGACATTGTACCATTATTTATGTATTAAGACGTGTGTGTTCACAGTTTACGTGCTTTTCTAAATTTAGTTTAACCGGCAAAATAAGTTAGTTCGAGCTTTAAGTAAGGTGACATATAGTGATTGTTCATATGTTTTTTTTGTGCAAGGAACGAATATCAGTATCGTCGGCCATGTGGCCTATTGAACAAAACAGTTGGCTAATCCTGTATGAAGAATCAAGTGCTCTGTGGTAAAAAAGAAAATAAAAACCCAAGGATGGCTTAGTGGTAAAAGGTTGCAAGAATCACACTAAAAAGTGTGAGGTCCCAAGTTCGATTACCGCTAGGTGCAAATAATTCTGAAGTGGCCACGCTAACCTCCTTAAAAGGGAGGGCTTTGCCTGGTTTGAGTCTTTGTGGTGGTGGGTTCAAACCCCGCGTATTAGTCAACCTAACGAGGACAAACCATGGTTACTAAAAAAAGTGCTCAATAGAAGTAACCATGTGCGTTATTCACTTATGTAGTTAACAATATATATGAAGGTTAGCTTTGTTTTAAACAGTTATGTATGAACAATCAATGTATTGGTTAGCTGTGTCTAAAACTACTATGTTCTAACGACTCCAACGACTTGACCCACATTTCCTGCGATGGGCTAAAATGCTAGCAAAGGAATAATAAAATACTAAAACAACATTTATAACAACCCGTAATTTTCATCAATGTACTTATCCATCTATTAAATTAGATGCAATGTAATATCCATCTATTATATATATACCACCTTTTTACAGGGAATTTTTTTGCTTTATCTCATTATGCAACGTAACTTGCATCTCTAAAGTAAACGAGCTCACGCAACCTCTACCAATGCCATCTCTATCTATGTTTATATCATGTAAACATCCTAATATGTCAAGTCTATATCTTAATATTATTTTTACCAAGTACATTATCCATTTAACGTACTTTTCAAAACGTTATATCAAAACAAGCATTAAACGTTAACGTTTACATCAAAACCCTAATTATATGTAATGTATACATATAAAAGGAATGTGCAAGCCTTCAAGCATGTGTACAAATGTACAATGCACAACATTTGAATATCTTTTCCCTCCTAAATCAAGTTACAACTTTCTAAAGCCCAATGTACAAGTCAATAATGCAAGAAAACCAAACTAGGTCATTTTACCTCCTAAATCACTTTAGTTTCTTACCACCACTCTAGCACAAGGTACAAGCACTTAATGCATGATTTCTAAACCCTAAACCTAAACCCTAAGTCATCTTAAAACCCTAATCTAAAACCCTAAACCCTAAACGAAACCCTAAAACCCTAATTTCACTTTAAACCTAAAACTAAACCCTAAACCTTAATCCTAAACCTTAAACCTTAATCCTAAACCCTAATCCTAACACTAAACCTTAATCCTAAACCCTAACTACCCTAATCCTAAACCCTAATACACGTTTTAAAGACCAAAAACCCTAACCCGAAACCCTAAACCACCCGTCACCCTTTTTCTTTCATTTTAACCCATTTAATCAAACAAGCACCTCAAGCAAGCATCCTAGCACCACCATGACATCACTACCATGTCACAAGCAAGCAACCAAGCACCTCTATCACCTCCCTTGGCCACCAAGTTGGCCTTGTCACCTCCTTGTCACCCTTGTCCATTCGCACCCTTCCAACACTCCCCACCTTGCATTGCTACCTTCCTAGCCTCCCATACTCATCAATAGGCTTCCTTAGTCACTACCCTAGAACCTTGGCCACTACTCCAAGCCTCAAACCTTGGCCACCAAGGTTTCAAGCACTATATATAGCCGAAACATACAACCCATTTCTAATCAAACCTCAAAACTCATCAAACACACAAATAGAGTTCTAACTCAGCCAAGGAAGAAGTAGAAGGTCCTTAAGATCAGAATTAAAGCCAAGAACCAAGAGAAAGAAGCCCTTAAAGTCGTTACTAGGCGTACGAACCCAAAAACCCTCATTCGGCCTCATTTGTATCTCAATTAAGCTTAAAACTTGTTCAATAAAGCTGATAATCTATTTTTTAAAGAATTTCATAATACTCTTAAGATCAATATATAAACTCTTGTTGAAGCCTTGAACCTGAACCCATAATGTTTTTTACTAAACCCATAAAAATGACCCGTTTGATTTATTTTAGCTAACGAATCCTTTTTTCTAAACTTTTGTTACGTTAGAACATCTTATTTTTGCTTATTCTAATAAGCTATAACCTGCAAATATCATTTGGAATCTAAAATAAGCTTGCATGGCTTTTTGGACTGAGTTTGTAAATTATTTCAATCAAGGGTATATATCGTAACATACTGAAATTTATAGACCTAGAGGGGCTGAAAATGTTCATGATTCTAAATTTTAGTAATAGACATAAGGACCTATCTTATCAAGTTTTCGAAAGTTTTTAAGGTTTAATATTTATAAACTTATTATATAAAGGACTAAACTTGTAAAAGTTTATAAATTGAGGGTATATATTGCCATTTTTGCAAACTTAAGTAAAATAAAATATAATATTTTTATATAAATTATAAAAATATATATTAATATTATAAGACTCGATTTTATTAAAACCCGACACATTTATCACTATTAATCAACGATCGACGTATTATAAAACAATTACATTATATATTTAACGTAATTTATCATCGACTAACTTTTGAAGAAACTTAAAATCTTATCGTATCATGTTACTAGGGAATTTCATGTGAGGGGTTCCATTTGGGTATTTGTTTTGACGAGTTTGTTAGGTTTACGATTTAAAGTATCCTGACTCCTCAAACGATACTACATGGCCTCTGGATTATGATAGCCCGAACAGTTATGCAATACTTCCATAAATGAATAAATCAAAGTAATACGTTAAACTTTATGATTTTTTGAAACATAAACTATCACACTAAGACTTGACATATTACCCCATGTTGCGTTACATAAAAAAATTGGTAAACGGGGGATTTTCAAAACTTTTGAGTCTTTAATTTCCTCGATGAACACTTAGCTACTTTTCTAGTTATTAGTCGAGGGTGTTCGAGATTCTTAGTTTTCCAAATGCTTACTTCATAGCATTGCGTGAGGACACGGCAATACCTTAGTATGGGGGATTTTGGTATGTGTTTAATTACACATACCTTTTGCCTTTAAAAACGAGCTAAAATAACCAAAAACGGACTTAAAATGCCAAATACACGCTTGTTTTGCTAATTGTATTGTGCAGGAACGGATAATTAAGAAAAGGACGAAAAACGAAGCCAAATCGACAAAACCGGACTCGGAATGGAAAAGCAAGGAAAAGACAAAGTCAAAGTCCAAGCCAAAGTCAACCCAAGTCAACCCCGAAGCCAAAAAGTCAACAAGTCAAGAAATATAAGTTTGAGGGTTGAAATTGCCAAACCCTAAACTTATATTTATAAGAAGAAAAGAGAAAATGAAAGACAAGGGGGAAAGCTGCCATTTGAGGAAAGTTATACTACAAGGGTGAAAGCTGTCAAAGGCACAAACTTGTATACCCCAAGGACTGTTCATGCAATCAATGATATAACTCTTGGGGACTTGTTTTGTCAAGTCCCCAAAGTTATATAAACACAAGGACGATGGATGCAAGGTTACATAACACCATGAGGGACTAGAATTGCCATCTTCCCAAACTTTCCTTTATACGTTTCAAAACACTGTATATCCCTTCCAAAGCTTTCCCGCCCAAACCTGTAGCCCCACAACATGTCTCTTTCAGCCTCGTTTGACCTCCCATAACAAGCCAAACCTCTCACAATCCCTAACCCCACAACCCACATGGGATTGCCATGTTGGCAATCCAAACCCACACAAAAACCAATCGAAGGGCTTATAACTGTCAACTTGGGCATCAAGGGAAATCAAGGGTTGTGATGAGCTTGACTTAGCACTCTCACAAGAAACACAATGCATTTCTTGTGTCTACAAGAAAGCACAAGAGCATGAAGACAAAAGAGAAGAGCATAGTCGTTTTTTCTTTCCTATTTAAAGACAATGTAACAGCCATTGTGGATATAAGTTTTATGTAGTGTTTAAGTTAGCTGAAAAATAGTTCAATGTAAGTTTTAAGTTTTGGTTCAAAAAAGTTTCTTGTACTTGTACTTTAGTTTAATGAAATTAAGTTGAGTTAAGTTTGTTGTGTTCTAAAAGCTTTTTAATCTCTTAATCTAACCTATCTTTGCAATTCTGTTTGATTTTTTTTAAAACACTTTAAAGAAAATTTAAGAAAAAGGCAAGTTACTGTTTGATTCAAAAAGTTTGGAAGAATGAGCCAAAAAAAAAAAAATGGACGGCTTATTGGGTTTAGCTTTATTTTTAAGCTTAATCAAAAGCTGGGTATGTTTCTAGAGCTTATTTACTTCTTCACATGACAATCCATTTTGTGAAAAGGATTTATGGTACCTCTCTTTTAAAATTTTTGCTTATTTACTGGTAGCATAACTTAAATTTAAGCTTATTGTTAGCTATTGCTGTTATTTTAACCTTTTAATGTGTATTCATGCTTGTTTAATGTTCTTTATTCTATTTATATGCAATATAGTTTAAACTGCCATATTAAGCTTAAAACTGTCCTAGCTTAATTCCTTAACTTAAGTGCTTATTTGATTTATTTTTAGCTTATTAGTGTTCATCATAGCTTAGTTATCATTAGTACTTAAAAAAATTTCAGTTTAAGTAAATTTTCACAAGTTTCTAAGGCCATTTCAAAACTTAAGGGGGTGTTTGGGATAACCTTAAAAACGGGTCAAAATGATTTGTGGTTTGGGTTGAGGTATCTTAGTGAGTTTTAGCTTAAGTGTTAACTTATTTTAAAGCTGTTCAAAGTAATCCAGTTTCCCAAATTGATTTTCAAAGCTTTTCAAAACCTTTTTCAAAACTGTGCCTTTTTAAGAAAACACCAAGTGCTTAAATCTATAAGCACTTGGATTTTGAGTTTAAGTGTTCAAAAAAGTGTGTTTAGTGTGTCTAAAAAAGGCTGTCAAAAGCCCTTGTTCTTTTGATTTTGGTAAGTCAACATTCACCAAGTCCTTTTGTATGGCAGTTAAAAAAGACACCATCCCTTTTTCATCATACAAATTCAGCAATATAAAATGGTTTTTAAAATGTCAAATTTGTTGCACAAGTCCATAAGCTAGAATAATTTTAGCTGTTCTCAGTATACTTTGCAATTTGATCTTATTTTGACGCTTTTAATCAAGCTGTCCAAATAAGCCACTCAAGTTTAAGCTAAATCTCCCCTGTGCGAATAAGGGGAGATTTTAAGCCCTTTTTTTTGTCATTTAGTGTTATAAAACCCAACCTTTTGGCTTATTTCAAGAGCTTACAAGCTCTTGTATAAGCCCCTTGATTTTTAGCTTTTAAAAAGCTCATTTGTTGGCTTATTTTTAAGGCCAAACTTGCCTTTTGGCTGTTTTGCTAGCTATTAATCAATTTTTGGCGCCCGTTGCCGCTCCGTGAGCTGTCTGTCCGAAATCGTTATGGCTCTGATCTTCTGTGTCTTTGAATTTGTGGCAACAATCTAAAAACCAAAAAAAAAAAAGTACAAAAATATTTTTTCATTTTCCTTTTATATATAATTAACATTTAAAAAAAAACAAAAAATAAGAAAAAATTGTCTTTAAATTTTACAATAAAATTCACAAATTGGTCCAAAGCCAAAATATAATATTCTCAATCGAGGTATTATCATAATAACTTCCGGTAAAACTTTGTGTTTTCCAGCTCGAACTAAAGATTCAAAAACTTGCCTTCTGTGTCACTTGCGAGGTACGGTTCACCTTCAGAAAGATTAACAAACTCTAAGAGGATGTAATAAGCGGGTTTGTTCCTAGGAACTACGACCCCTAAAGGAAAAAGGTTTTTAATAGTGAGCGCCGCTTTCCTATTCCTCCGACCTTTATGTAGTTTTCCTTTTCGAAGAGTTTACCGAAAGCTTGTTGATTATTTAGTCTTAAGTTTGGACTTTTTCCGTTGTCTCGGTTATTAAAATAAAATTGTGAATTTACTTTCGAAGTAAAGACCAACAACAACAAAAAAAAAATTAGTGTAAATTTTTTTCTTCATAGGTAGCACACTCGTTCCCAGACTCGCAATCTTCATAATCAACATCAAGCTCCTCCAGCTGTTGTTGAACCCTTCAATCTTGAAGATCCTCTTGAAAATCATCCACCTCCTCCTCCACCTCCAATGGATGATCAACGTACCATGGCTCAATTGCTCGAAAGCACCCACCGAAGTGGTTACGTAAGATGCTATTGTATTCCCCAGAAATCAATGCAAACTTTGAGTTACAAGCATGTTTTAATCAACCTCATTCCAGAACAAGCATTCTTTGAACAGAGAAAGAGATCCCTCATGCCCACATTCGTTATTTCAACAAGATCACTTCTACGATGAAGTTCCCGAACGTCCCGAGTACGTCGGTAAAGCTTATGCTTTTCTCCCATTTTTTTTATCCCCGGACGAAGCACCCGGATTGTGCTAGAAAAAGAGCCCCCTCGATCGATTACAAAACATGGATGATTCTTGTTTCCAAATTCCTCAACAAATTTTTCCCAGTTCCTTCCAAAACCACAAATCTTCGAAATGAAATCACTTAGATTTCAACAAAGATTTGACTGAGACGTTTTTACGAAGCATGGGATCGGATTTAAATGATCTTCTTCGGGCATTCCAACATCATGATTTTCTGAATGCATCAGGCTTGATACTTTCTATTCTACAAATGTGCCTTGAACTCTAACTAACCAATGATTCTAAATTCCGCCGCGTGTGGCAACTTTCTGGACAAAATACCTCGTGATTGCTTAAGAATCATTGAAAGCAAGTCCAAAGTCCGTAATTCACGCAACAAACCCGTTGTTGCCAAAGTGAGTGCGAGCACTTCCACCCCCGGAATCTCTTCCGAAGTTGCTGAGTTAAAAGAAAATGTTGAACAGCTTTGTACTCCTTGACAGGGAGAAAAACAATCTCCCGCTCCTACTCCTTTCCATAGCTAGTCGAGTCAAAGTTTTGTTACCCTTGCGTGGGTCACATTCCAACCAACTTTCGCAGCGCACTTCTGGCAACGTTTATAGAGATAATATCCAAGAATATGTCTCTCAAGCAGCCGCAGCTAATTTCAACCAAGGAAACACCGGTTATCGAGGCCAGATTTCAAATCAAATTCGACCACCTGGTTTCCTCCCGTTCAAAACAATCATAATGTGCAAAATTAAGGAAATAATCAGAATCGTTACAACCAAAACCGAGGGAATTACAATCAAGCTCCATCTTACCAACCCCCGGTTCAGCAAGGTCAAATCTATCGACCTCAGGTTGTTCAACCTCCTGCTTATCAAGCTCCCGCCTATCAAGCTCCAACTCCTCAGATTCAAGGTGTATCAAAGGAAGATTTCCAAGCCTACGTAAAGGCTAATGATGCTGTGATGAGGAACATGCAAACTCAAGGTCAAAACATGCAGAATCAATTGACCAATCTCACGGACATGCTTTCCAAATTTGTCACTTCCAATATGTTAGCCTTAATTTTATATAAGTCGAACAAGAATGTTATCGGTCTTATTAGTCGTAATTAGTCTTGTTAAGTAAT
>BQNB010188443.1:0-11950 GCA_026074375.1 Tanacetum coccineum | reverse complement strand
TTTATTTATTTAATGTAATGTGTTTTAATTGTAATAAAATTTATTTAAGGTAAATTATGTATTTCTTATATTATATAAAAAAAAAACTCTCACGGCATCACATTTTGTGGTGCCAACTAGGGAGCCACTTTTTGGTGTCATGTGACCATCTCATGTCATGGGAGTTTTTGCTGATATATGAAACCAGGTTTATGGGTACATCTAGGAGAATTCTTAACATTTGCAAAATGGGCAAATTGCACAAAAAGGTACCAAACTTAATGGTGATTTTCAATTAATGTATCGCACTTTTTTTTCTTGCATAAAAAGGCACAATTTTTTTTTTACAATTTGGGTAATTTCGTTAAATGTTTAACGATAATATGTTAAGTTTTACATTTCAAATCTAACGCCGCTACCACTACCATCAGCGTCGCCACCACCACCATCACTACCAAGCACCACATCTACCCAGCCCTAACTACCACCGTACGTTACTTTCACATGATAAATAACACGATGTGGCGACAAGGTCGACATTTTACCTCTTCCGTATGTTGGGTATGACCACATTTCAACAGAGAGATTCATTCATTATATTTCTACCTTTTTGTTTTTATGTTAGCATGTGGCACACTTTTACTTTTTTATCTTATGTCATTTCTCCTTTTATCTCTTTCACAAATCTTAGTTTTTTAGTTTAATTTTTTTATTTTAGTTAGTTAATTAATCTCGCAAAATAGTAGTAATGCGAGATTGTAGTTTGTTTCATATGTCTAGTAGAGAGAATGAATTGTCGTTACTCTGTATATGTAGTATTTCATTTAAAATTTCTACTCAAACAAATTGTTATGGTGGTACTGAAATTTCTATATGATATTTTTGCAGTAAACAAAAATTAAAAATTGTCAGGAATTCATATAAGTTTTCAAGATATCACTAACCGATAGTAGGTGTTTTTAACTTAACGTGTAGTGATAAACTGAAAACATAATATTATCAAGAGCTCGTGAAGGAAAGATGTGCCACTTGGAACTCCAAATTGAAGTTTTTAGAGACAAACTAGTTTATTTATTCGGAGCATGAATCACTAATTCACGACGGGAACTAATAGCTTTGAAATCACATGTTGTTATTGATCTAAAAATGAAAAGTTGCAAACGTTTAAGCGTTGTGCTAACAAATACGGGTTTCTTTCTAACAAATAGGGGTTGATACTTGTTTTGGCCCCAGGTTGTCTTGAAAACTTATTATGCCGATCACTAAACATTTTATTGAATGCTCATTTTGTAAATTATGAATGTAAATATAGCGATTAAGGCAACATGGACGTGTGAGACATGTCCAAATTGAAATTGAAAGATATCCTATTTTTTTTCCTTCTTGCGGCATTTTATACTACGTGACTTCTTTCAAAATATCGCCTACCGACTTTTTTTCTTCCTTTGGGTCTTTAGTTTCAGTGCATTCTCCCAATGGTGACCCCTACTTACTTTGCCCCCTAAAAATTAGGAGGAAGACCAAAAAAAGTCAACTGAAGGAATACCAACATAGTCTTCAAAATATATTTCTATTAACACTTTTACTGAAGTTATATGTTGATAACTTATGTTATATGTTGTTATTGTTCTAATAATGAGAAAATATACAAAATTATAAGAGTATACGTGTGTTTAAGATCTCAATATAAGCAGCTAGGCAATTCTTTATGAACTTTCAGAAATTATATACGAGATTTATTCATATGGAGTTGGTTGAAATTTTTTATACAAGTGAGAACATATAAGAGATAATAGCCCAAATCTATTTTCTCATTGTTGTTTAGCTCGGTTTCTCCTATTTTGGATTGCTTTCCTAGTTTAAATCTCTGCATTTCTTCTTTTCTAGTCATCAAGTGTGGCTCGTCTTACGATTAGCTCGTAAGACATTCTTGTATTTGTGTAAAATCACATTATTACAAAAAAAGTTAAAAATTTAAATGGTCTCTACCAAAACATGTTTTAGAGTACCAAATTAAAAAAAGAAAAATTAAGAGTTGATATGAGTTTTTCGACATTCAAAGCTAGATTATTTCCACCTGGCAGATGGTGGAAACTCGGAAAGACATAATACTAATCTCAAACACATTTAACACACATACACTTAAATAATCAATAAAATTCTATCCTCACCCTAAGTGGGATAGTGTTTCAGGATAAAAGGTTGAAAAATGTATGAGCTTAAATAAATACGTTTTGTAATGGGCAAATACCATAAAAAGGTACTGAAGTTAAAGGTTATTTTCCATTAAGGCATCACACTTTTTTTCTTGCATAAAAAGGCGTTCAACTTATTTTTTTGTCTAATTTGGGTATTTTCGTTAAATATTTAACGATCATCCGTTAGTTTCACATTTCATGTCCACCGGCCGCTACCACAACCACCAATCATCGTCATCACCACCAAGCCTCCCCACCACCATCACTACTAAGCACCGCCTCTACCACCAACCCTATCCACCATCGCCACTAGAACACTAAAAGTTAATAAATTATCAATAAATATACATACAGATCATCATATCATGGCATGAAAGCTCAATGGTCAGAACGAGTATTGTATCTGATGTGAACTAATATTTTTTAGATGACTTTCCCTTATAAAGATTTTTGAGGGAACGGCTATAATAATCTAATTAATGATGTCATTATTACCAATCTAAATCGTGGATAATATGGTCAAGAATCTCTTTTCATCTTTGTCGTTTTTGTAAATGATTTTTTGTTAGTAGGCTGCTATGTTTGTCATTTCTGTTAACTATAATAACAGTGCAAGTGCAACTATTTTTTAAGTTATCCTTCTTGTTTTGATATATCTAGAATTCTATATCAGTCTTGCAGAACTTCAGTTTGGTAGCCTAATGAAAGTTAGGGGTGAGATCTTTTTTATATACTGCTAGTTATCACCAAATGCAAAAAAATTCATGTGCCATATGCTCATTAGCCTTCCAACCATATTACAATTTCAAGCAATGGCATTTTATTTTTCCACTCGGTTTTAACCTTTTGTTCTTGTCATCTGGGAGCTTGACTTTGTAATGCTTGATTCATCATGGCAATTGTGAGCACAGCAATCGTGATTACACAGAAAATAAACAGACATCACACTAACACAATATGTATCAAAGACGTAAATACTTAACGAAATACAATACGTAAATACAATATTTAACGGATGATCGTTAACATTTAACGAAAATACCTAAACTGGCAAAAAGTTATAAGTTGGATACCTTTTTATGCAAGAAATTAAGTACGATACCTTGATTGGAAATGACTCTTAAGTTGAGTACCTTTTTGTGCAACCCTTTTGTAATCAACTTACGTTTGCTAATTGTAGCGACGCAAATCATTGTGCTAACATTACAAGTGACCATTTTAGTTTCATAGACGCAAAATAGAAACTCAATTCCCACTTATGAAAAGTCTCACAAACACTTTCATTTTCTAATTTTCCCATATACGTGCACATAAAGTTATGTTTTCCTGTTTAAAAGATGTTTTGGTTTTGGCTTAATTGTTTGTCAATCAAGTTTTGTTTTATCACGTTAGCAAAACTAAGCTACGTCTGATGTAGTAACCCGGACCATGGGTCCGGACTAAACAACCAACAAAAGGCTTAGGCCCAATAATCCGCAAGGACCGGGAACGGCCCAAGACCAACCCCAGCCCATGCCCGCATGGACGAATTTTGTGTTTTCGGAGCGCAAATTATGAAGGGAACATTAAAGTATATGTTGTTAGTACTCTAAAAACGAAAGATTGCAAATCTTAAAGCATTCAACTAAAACAGCGTGTGCTTTTTTCTAAGAACAAGAGGTTAGATTTTAATTATCTAGAATCATTAGCGAGATAATCTAAAATATCGCTGAATGGATTACCTTTTTTGTCATGAAGGTTAAAGTTTTTTCACATTATGATACATGTTATGGCCATGTGTTGTTTATCAAACTCATTATGACATTGACTACACATTTTTTGAATGCTCAATGTGTATATTATGAACGTCCATATTTCAGTTCGCAAGTAGCTAAGCCAAGTTTTCGATAAACATGGATATCGGATAAGCATAAAGCAGTTATGTCATATACAAGTTTGATAACGTAAGTCATGTGTTTTTATTACTTTGATATGAACTGTTATTCAAGTAGAGATCAATACACACGAATGAATGAATTACTGTTAAATTATAACTTGTCCTGTAATAAAAGTTCAATGACTAATTGTATCTTTCTTTGATTCTCGTTTTCAGATATATTGGAATTTTTGGAGCTCTTTGAATTAAGCTACTGTTTGTTAGCTGTTAATTAGTTTTCTTTGAATCCAAATTGTAGAACCTTGAAGAAATTGGATAGAATCATGGTGAAGGAAGAATTAGTTAACAACTTTCAACAGGCTCATGGATTGTTTCTACCATTTTTGATTTCTGATCACTGCCCTATGATTGTTAAGGTTCCAAATGGGATTCAAAAAAGAAAGAGTTCATTTAGATTTTACAATTTCATCACTGAGAAGGAAAATTTTCTGCCTACTGTAAGGAGTGTTTGAGATAAGAGTTTTGAGGGACATGCAATGTACATAATTGTGCAAAAGATGAAAGTCCTTAAAAGAAAGTTGAAAAAGTTAAGTTGGGAGAATGGTAATGTGTTTGAGAGAGTTGAGAATATAAGAATCAAAGTTAAAGAATGTCAAGCTAAAGTTGACAAATTCCCTCATGATGAGAATATTTAAAGAGGAAAGCTGGTCTGTTTTGAAGGAATACCAACAAGCAACTGAAGAAGAATATAGCTTACTATGCCAAAAAGCTCTAAAGTAGAATGGCTTAAAGATGGTGACAGAAACACTGCTTATTTTCACAAAACCATAAAAGAAAGAACTCACAGAGGAAGAATTATGTCTATTAGAAATGAAGAAGGGATTAGATTTGTGAATGAGGATGTTGCTAATGAGATTGTAAAGCATTTTGAAGACTTTTTAGGCAAAAGAAGAGATGTTCAGAGCTTGGGTAATAGACATAATATCTTCATTAATAAAATAAATACAGAAGAGGCTCAGAGAATGATAAGGGTTGTAAGCGATGCGGAAATAAAGAATGCTATGTTTGATATAGAGGATTCAAAAGCTCCTGGTCCAGATAGTTATACTGCATGTTTTTACAAATCAGTTTGAAGTATAGTTGGAAAAGAAGTTTGCCAAGCTATTAAAGACTTTTTCTCAAGATTCCCACCCCTGATAGAGTTTCTGATTTTAGGCCTATTGCTTGTTGCAATGTCCTATATAAATGCTTTAGTAAGATCTTGACTAGTAAATCAACAGTGAGTACTTGGAAGTCTAGTTGGTGAAAACCAAAGTGCTTTTATAGAGGGTAGAAAAATTACTGATAATATTTTGCTTTCTCAAGAACTCTTCAAAGGATACAATAGAAAACAAAAAACTAAGAAAGTGTCTTTTAAAATTAATCTTCAAAAAGCCTATGACACTATTAGTTGGGATTTTCTGAAGGAGATTTTAGAGATGTTTGGGTTTCACAAGACTATGGTCAATTGGATTATGACATGTATTACTTCAACAAAATTTTCTATAAATGTGAATGGTGAAAGAGTTGGTTACTTCAAAGGGGACAGAGGCCTTAGACAAGGGGATCCCTATATTCTCCTTATATTTTCCACTCTAGTTATGGAGGTTCTAAACCTCCTAATTCAGAAGAACATTGAAGAAAGTAAGGGATTTAAATATCATTTTGGCTGCAAGAATTTAAAGATTACTCATTTGTGCTTTGCTGATGACCTCTTAGTCTTCTGTCATGGGGATGTTGTTTCAGTGAAGGTCATGAAGAAATCCCTTGATGAGTTTAGTGGTTTTTCTGGTTTATTACCCAACATGCAGAAAAGTACAATCTTCTTTGGGGGTCTTTCTAATGCTGAACAACAATGCATTATTAATATAATTCCATTTACTGTTGGGACACTACTAGTAAGATACTTAGGTGTTCCATTATTAACTAAGAACCTTAGCATAAATGATTGTAAGCCTCTGATTAGCAAAGTAAAAGCTAAAGTGAATGATTGGAAGAACAAGACTCTGTCATATGCATTGCTTCTGTCTTAAGCTCTATGCAGAATTACTGGGCTTCTGTCTTTTTGCTTCCCAAACAGAATTACATTGATTCTAGAGACATTTATGATGCTAGACTGAACAACAATTGTACCATTAATGGTATAATAAATGAAGGAAGATGGAATTGGCATGAAGAATGGAAATCTGATTTTGTTGAGCTTAATCAAATTCAAGTTCCAAACTTGCTGAAGAAGAATATAGCTTACTATGCCAAAAAGCTAAAGTAGAATGGCTTAAAGATGGTGACAGAAACATTGCTTATTTTCACAAAACCATAAAAGAAAGAACTCACAGAGGAAGAATTATGTCTATTAGAAATGAAGAAGGGATTAGATTTGTTAATGAGGATGTTGCTAATTAGATTGTAAAGCATTTTGAAGACTTTTTAGGCAAAATAAGAGATGTTCAGAGCTTGGCTAATAGACAAAATATCTTCATTAATAAAATAAATACAGATGAGGCTCAGAGAATGATAAGGGTTGTAAGTGATGTTGAAATAAAGAATGCTATGTTTGAGATAGAGGATTCAAAAGCTCCTTGTCCAGATTGTTATACTGCATGTTTTTACAAATCAGCTTGGAGTATAGTCGGAAAAGAAGTTTGCCAAGCTATTAAAGACTTTTTCTCAAATGGAAAGCTCTTGGGTGAGGTAAATGCTACCCTCATATCACTTGTCCCCAAGATTCCCACCCTTGCTAGAGTTTCTGATTTTAGGCCTATTGCTTGTTGCAATGTCCTATATAAATGCATTAGTAAGATCTTGACTAGTAGAATAAAAGGAGTACTTGGAAGTCTAGTTGGTGAAAACCAAAGTGCTTTTATAGAGGGTAGACAAATTACTGATAATATTCTGATTTCTCAAGAACTCTTCAAAGGATACAATAGAAAACAGAAAACTAAGAAAGTGTCCTTTAAAATTGATCTTCAAAAAGCCTATGACACTATTAGTTGGGATTTTCTGAAGGAGATTTTAGAGATGTTTGGGTTTCACAAGACTATGGTTAATTGGATTATGACATGTATTAATTCAACAAAATTTTCTATAAATATGAATGGTGAAAGAGTTGGTTACTTCACGGCACCTAACTGGAAACTTAACTGGAAACTTATCTACACATTGTTTAATCCTTAAACGAGCTGATAATGAGTCACTTCATCAGAATATCAACATGTATAATCATGACGCTAGGCAAAACTAATCACATAACCATTATTGTAAAAAAAAAAATCAGCAGCAAGAAACGGTACATGTTCTGCAGACTAATTGTTCTCCTCAATGGTTTCCATTAGTTCAACGTTTTCCTTTACTTTTTCACAATCCTCGGTTACGGTAGATAAATTCTTGATTAAGATCACCTTTGCATTATCCTTCACACCCACCATTTGCAAGTGTTTATGATCATCAGTCTCCTTTCCTCTTAACACCAACTTTTGCTCCTCAGGTCAGATTCTTTTGCAGTCACGCTTTTCAAATCAGCTTCATTGGTAAAAAAAATTTAATGCTAGTGTAGATGTGGAAAAATTAGGGGTGAGCAGAAAAACCGAAATAATCGAATAAACCGAAAACCGAAACCGAACCGAATTTGCGAAAAAGCGATCCGAACCGAACTACAAATTCGATTTTCGGGTTGGATATGGGTTTGGCAATCTGAACCGAAAATCGAATTTTTATAAATATATATATATTTAATATATTATAAAAACCCATTATAATTTTATCTTAATATAAAAAACACACTTTTTAGGCTTGAAATATTTTATTTGCTAAATATCTATGCAATTATTATTTTTATAAAATAAGTTGAGTAATTCGGGTCGAGCCGAAAACCGAACCGAATTCAAGTTCGGTTTTCGGTTCGGTTCGGTTGAAATCTATTTTGGTTTGATTTTCGGGTTGGCAAACTTAGTATACGGATCAGTAAGCATGTTTTGAATGCTCAAATGTACAAATTTAGGTTTTCAAGTAGCTAGGCAAAGTTTATGACAAACATGCTTATGTCAATATCCAAAAATAAGCAGCTTGGCATTAAGTAAAACATCGATCCCTCTTGGGCTATTTGAAGTAAAAGATTAGAATGGTCTCCACAAGAACATGTTTTATGGTAAAATAAAAAGGGTTTGCGTCACAAAATAGTCACGAACTTTTTTCAAACTTCCGTCTTGGTTCGTGAACTGTAAAAGTAAACATAAAAAGAAGTTTTTTCAAACTTTCGTCTTGGTGCGTGAACTATAAAAGTAAACATAAAAAAAGTTAAGAGCTAATTATGCATTCTCATATACTCCCAAATTTTTTTACTCGGAAGACAATGTTAAGTATATTAGTAACGAACAACATATTTGTTCAACCGATATGGGATAGAATGTTAGACTAGAAAGTCAAAAGATGAGCACTCGTGTCAAAATCTAAAGATAGTCAGCTAGGCATTTCTTTATGGAAAAAACTTCTTTTTTAAACTCGATATATAGTATATAAACATATAATAAATCTATAACTATTTTTCATATGTTGTGTCACTTTAAGTCACGTCTTAAAAAACGTTATAGCTTCGTCACGGCTCTAAGACGTGAGGCTTGACTAGGCCACGACTCACCCTATTTAACATTGATAATAGTAGAATCATGTATTGAAAAAAGATTATATATGAATTGTTGAGCCCAATTACAGGCATCCAAAAATTGACGAACAAACCCGCTAAAAAGTAGAGCAGGCTCACTCGTCTCAAAAAGAGCGTGTTCGTTGTCTTAGGCGTCGGCACGACCTACCGTCTCTATGCGATCATCGATAAGTAACCTCTCACCCTGACAGGACATGTTAACACAAATCAATCCCATTTCATTCGTACTTATTGTAAGCATTATCCATAACCCATCCACTATTTTCCACTGCTCGATGAGGGATCTAAAGATTGACTTCGTTACTTTAGCATGAATTAAATATGTACATGTGATTATTTTTTAATCTTTTACTATGCTTTAATACCAAACTTATCACCAAATGTCGTGAATGCTAGGATGACACTACCTTTCAGAGGGGCGGTACAATGAGCTGGTGGCGCCGCGCCATCCCACCAGCCCAACAAATTTTTGCGCCGACCACACCGGTTGTGACGCCGGAGCTTCTTGCGCCGACACGACCAGTCCACATGATGAAGTATTTTATTATTTTATTTTTATTTTTTTGAACGGCAACTTTATTAAAAAAAACTAGCAAGGAGCTAGAAAGACATTACAAAGAAATAAGATAGGGGTTTTTTAACCAATACTCCCAAGAAAAAACCCTATTACATCTACTAGAACACCATAAAAAGGACCAAGAAACAATGTCATCAAAAATCGTCGAATGATTAGGAGGCGAAGCGTCAAAGACCAACTGATTTCGAAGCCTCCAAATCCGCCACCAAGCAACATAAAAAACACCTTCTAAAATAGACTTGAGACGGGAAGAAAGTCGAAAGGATAAGAACCAAGCATCCCAATCCGAGAAAGAACAAATCTCCTGCCAATCCAAATCCCACCAACGACAAATTTTACGAAGAACAACCCGAGCCACGTCACATCAAAAGAAAACATGCTGAACATCCTCCATAGCAGCATTACAAAGAGGACACAGATGGGAATCCCAACAAAACAACCTCTAACTCTAAGATTGACTCTATAGGTAACCTATCACGAACGATCACAGCAAAAAAAGACAGTAACTTTAATGGGAATGAATTTACCCATCTCGTTGCAACATCCACGAAGGGAGAAACAAGTCACAATAAAGTTTCTGATATGAACTTTAACCTTGGAACTCACCATCTTCACGACAAATCACAATTCCACCTAATCTTTGTGAAGCCCGATAGGGACAACCGAGATCACATCGAGAGAAAGGTCATCCCGACTGTCTGCGGCGGGGGGGGGTCAGGCAGCTTCCATCACGCACTCCCGGCTAAAAGAGCTGAGACCCGAAGAAGCTCCCATTTTATTAGGCCACCACAATCTCCTTATTCCAATTCGAGAGCAACAAACGGGGAAACTAACACAAAGAGGCATCAGCTAACCATATATCCAATAACAAAAACTAGTAACATTAGACCCACCGTACCCCAATCCGCATCTTACAATTCGAAAAAAATCAAACCAGAATCTTTCAAAGTATTTTACTTCACGTAAAATAGAGCACCCAATCGAAGGATGACTCACATAGAAGATTCAAACTTTGAGCCATAAATTCTACTTATGAATAACTCTATACCATAAAGAGCCATCGCCAGAAATGAAGGCCACACCCACTTCAACAAAAGAGCACGATTCAATGCGAAGAACTTAGACACCAAGAAACAACCGTTTAGTTTTGGGAACGCTAAGACATTGTCCCCAAGCTACCCACGAAATTCTTCTATCCATAGAATCAACACCGCTGAAAAGAACTTACTACGGATAGAATTTCCATATCTTCAACACGCCTTTTGGAATTTTAAAGATTGACATATAATAAATTGAGAGGCCGCCCAATAACGTATTTAAGAAGTGGTCAATCTGCCGCTATGGAAAGGAGTTTTAAAAACCTCCCAATAAGATAACACGGCTTAGAGTTTGTCACCCAAGCCAACCCAAGCCGACTTCTTCCCGAGGACATACACTCCCCAACGTCACACCAAATAACGAAAAGGAGTGTTCAAAACAGCCACACACCCGAGGTCCAAAATCGGCCGCCTGCACAACAACATTCTGAGAAACCCCGACACCCAAGACTTGGCTCTTAGTATTTTATTATTTTATACGTTAAATAACGGGCAAAAAAGGGTAAAAATGTTATTTTATAGACAACTCCAATATCATTTCTACTTTAACAAAAGTTATTTTTCCTTCAAAAAAATCACTATGGATCCCAACACCTTTGATCATTACGATATTTATTTTCAAAACGATGTGGAGCGATATATGCAGGGTTATGAGGCATATGAACAATTTCTAGCTATGACTTATCAACAAACCGGGGGTTCGGGATCGGCTACTAAGAAGAAGACGACATACATACCACGTGAACGAGAAGAGGCGGAACAACGACTAATTGACGACTATTTTGGCGAAGATGACACTCCTCCTAAATACACAAAAAAGTATGAGTTCCACACTTTAAAAAAATAGTGAATGCTATTACAAATTATAATCCTCAGCCATACTTTTGTTTTTTTAAACAAAGTAAAGATTGTACACATCGTGCAAGTATTGGTCCTATTATGAAGTGTACATCCGCGATACACCAATTGGCATACGACACATCACCCGATGCATTTGATGAGTACTTGCAAATTGTTGAACGTTGTACATGAGAATGTTTAGATCTTCTACTATTAAGAAAAAAGAGCAACCTAATACCAAAAGACGCGCACGAAAAGTATGCCCAAGGAAGATAAAGAGAAATTTCTTAAGACAAAAAAGCTATATGCGGTTATGGTTAAAAGAAGACGATAAGTTGCGATGTAAACAAATTTTTAATTTTTTTTACTGAGATGTGATAGAATAAAAAAATTCGACTCGATTGAGGTAAATCGAGTTACTTGATATAAACTTAGCTTCTTTGCAGCCTTACTCTTTTTATTTTTGTTGTTAGTCAGACATATACGTAGTAGACTTAAATGCTTCAAAGATGAATCATTATATATTATATATATATATATAATAAAACTACGTCGTCAACTACTTTTTTTTACATGTGTTAGCCCGTTTGATATTTTAGCCCAACAAAACAACCCGCCCCATTAGATATTGTTGCCCAAATCACACCCCGTCCTTGAATTTACTATGCACCAATACTTATATACATT
>BQNB010188442.1:0-11950 GCA_026074375.1 Tanacetum coccineum | reverse complement strand
TAAAGATCTACATGGCATGATTAATAAACTTGAACCTCGTATTGATGGAACATTGTGTCTAAACAACAGGAGTTGGATTCCGTGTTTTGGCAACTTGAGGGCATTGATTATGCACGAGTCGCATAAGTCAAAGTATTCCATCCACCCTGAAACGGATAAGATGTACCAAGATCTGAAGAAGTTGTATTGGTGGCCCAACATGAAAGCATAGATTGCCACCCATGTCAGCAAATGTCTTATGTGTGCTAAAGTTAAGGCTGAATATCAGAAACCATCTGGATTATTGGTTCAACCAGAGATACCCTAGTGGAAATGGGAGAACATAACAATGGACTTTGTGACAAAGTTGCCAAAGACAGCAACTGGACAAGACACGATTTGGGTAATCGTTGATCATCTCACCAAGTTTGCTCATTTCATACCCATGAGAGAGGACGACTCAATGGAGAAGCTGACAAAACAGTATTTGAAAGAAGTGGTGTCGAGACATGGAGTGCCGGTTTTGATCATCTCCGATTGAGACGGCAGATTCGCTTCACACTTTTAGAGGTCGCTTCAGAAAGCTTTAGGTACTTGATTGGATATGAGTACAGCCTATCACCCGCAGACCGATGGTCAAAGTGAGAGGACCATTCAGATGTTGAAAGACATGCTACGTGCATGTGTGCTTGACTTCGGAAAAGGTTGGGATAGACATTTGTCGTTGGTAGAATTTTCATATAATAATAGCTACCATGCCAGTATTAAGGCTGCACCATGTGAAGCGTTGTATGGGCGTAAGTGTCAATCACCGATCTGTTTGTCACACCCCGCCAAGGCGGAAACACGAGGCGTAACATCATGGATATCATCACAACACAATGGTGTCAACAATAGAGAATCACTAAATGCATAACTAAATATAAAAGACACAATGTGTCATGACAATACCGAAAAACAAAGGAAAACCGCACGGCGTCTTGCATTAATGACAAAGGGTCTCATCAATACAAAGACATAAGAGACTTACGAACCTAATAAAATCAAATAGCATTCAAAAGAATCCATGCATCAAACACGAACAAAACTCAGGAGAGAACTCCAAATGCATTCCTAACGGTCTTTCTATCTACTTCTTTTAGCCTTAACATCCTCATGATGCTCACCTAAAAATGATACTTTAAAATGTCAACATAATGGTTGGTGAGAGTCATAGGTTTAAGAAACATAACAAAATCTTTCAAACAATTACTGCGATTACTAAAACAATCCATAACAACCATACGTATCACGCAGTCCACGTATACATCACATTACTCACAAAAGGGTCATGGGTAGCTTACTACCCTCCGATCGGAATACAAAGTCAGTAGGTATTATTTCAACCCTTTAGTTAGATTTGATTGAGTAGTAAATACCACTCTCTAACCGAACTCACATACCTCAAACAACTTCAATTGATCACAAAGCCATGGAGTGTATCACATCACAATCAATAACCACATAACACATAATCACAACAACTAAAATATTTTAACACTTAGCATCACTTTCACCCTAATAAAACATAAGAAAAGGGGCTATGAAACTCACCTGGTGCTAAAGCAATTCCCAAAATCCTCGCACAAAGCTAAACAACAAAATAACACGTGTTACACGCTACTAAGCCAAAAGCTTAACCACATGTAACAATCATACGATGGATGTATAAGGTGTCTATTTACCCTCATGGGTCACCCTGACACCATGCCCAACATTTACCAATTCGTTTACACACTTTTTCAGTGTTCAACAATTTACCCGAAAATGCAGAATTTTAGTGTCACTTTACCATTTTCTAAACCACACCTACTGACCTTTATAAATTTTACCAAAAATCACAGGTTCAATATCATGAGTCTACTAACTCCATGATTTTTCTACTAATTTATTTCTACTCTTAAATGCCTCAAAGAAAATCAAACTTCCAACTACCCAGATTCGGATCTGCTCGAACACTAAAAAGTTTGGACCTAAAAACCATACTTAGACTCCAAATCAGAAGCTATCCTTTGGAGGATTTTTAATAGACACATAGAACTAAACTCCTGTAAGTTGGCTAATCCTAATTCGAATTTTAAGTGGGGGTTTTACACCTCGTAATCTGACCCAAATCTGACCCGAATTTACTGCTTTGACAACTTTTCTTGTACGGACCAATTGACTAACTTTCCGAACTTGAAATCGTTCGAGGCCGGACAATCTGGAAACTAGACTCACTGAGCTACAACATAGGCACCAGAATCACATCAATTCATGCTTCTAACCTCTAGATATTCACGAAACAACACAACCCTAAATTCTGCTCAAACCTAAATCAAGTTCTAACGCATTCTAAACCTAACCGAATACATCATCATGCTTATAATTCATCCCTAATCATTATTAACTAGTTTAATTATATTAATTTACAGATTTTATAAAACCCTAATTATCCATCTTAATAATTGTTACATGAATTAATGATTAAAACTAAACAAAGAAGATGATTTGTACCTTAAACCCTTGATTCTTGAACACAAAAATCCCTAACTTGGAAAAAAAAAATTCTTCTCTTCTTGCTCTTGAATATTTGGCCGATCAAAAGTATAGGGGGATTGAAAAGTGTTTTAGGGATAATAAGGTTTAGTATTTATAGGATTAGAGTCCAAGTTAGAGTCAAATTTCTTTCCTTTTTTTTCTTCCTAACCCATAACCGGCCGATCACCCTTATCTTTTATTTTTTTATTTTTTTATTTAATTATTAATTACTTAATTACTTGCATTACCTTAAGTTTTTATAAAAACCTAAGCTTATTTGAGTATACCGTTTTGCGTAAACGCAATCTACTAGACTTTTAAAATAAATAATAACTTTTCATTTTCAACCCAAATTTCCAAAAATAGAAATTTTACATTTTCCTTAACATAACTTCAAAAACCTAATCTTATCTTAAATCACTAACACACAATACATATACGTAATAATTACTTACATAATTAACTCGAAACCGCTTAAATCATCAAAAATCCTTTCCTTGTCATTAAAAGTGAACGAAATGAACTTAACCAAATTCACCACCATTCCAAATCTTATTGAGATGATCATACTCAATAGATTGATTACCAACTCCCACATAAGCACATATAAACACATATATTAACATATAAACCATACATTGCAACAAGTACATAAGTCAATACTAACAGTTTGACTAACCTGCTAAATCATGGTTGTCACACCATTTCTCTTAGTTGGATCCTCTAGGTATTCATAAGGTGATTACTTTCGAGGTGCTTTGCCGATCTTTGCAGATAGAGCCAACGGTGACCTTGTTTAGGGTTTTCTAAACGTTATGTAAACCGGGTGACTAGTTTTCATTTGCCAAGCGACGTGCTCCTTCTCCAGTCTGTATTGATGATAACCGTTCTTGCATGAAGCACTGGAAGAGTGGGTTCTTTTTAATTGATCGGCGGGCTATTTCGAATTCTATGGTTTGGAGACATCCAAGTGCGGCTATTGATGATCCAAGGCCCGCCGCTGGTTCTTTCAGTATGGCTGATGTGTGTCGGTTGAGCGTACATGTTATAAAGCTGAGGGATATGCCTGAGGGGGTGTTAGTTTTGTCTGGGTTGAGTCGTGTTTGGAAGAGCTGTGTTTGTGATCCGGTACTTCGGGGTGCCGATGGATATGGTACCAGGGGGGGGGTGGGTGGGTTTTGACTATATTTTGTCATGTCTTTGTCTTTTGTTGCTTGTGTTTATTGTTGTTTTTCCTTTTTTGAAATTATGGGTATTCATGATTTTATTTGTCTTCCGGAGTGGACTGGTTCTGAGGTTCAGGAGGAGCCTCATCATGACATTAGGCCTACCCTTCAAAGGCTTCCCTTTTATTGTACTCCACCTGATGCTGCTGATACTGTTATTTCTTCTCCAACGGACCTTGCTGGGGGTAATCCTAGTGCTAAGGTTCTTGCCAAGGCCGAGGCTTCCCAGATGCGAAAGGCCTCTACTTCTAGTGCCACCTCGAGCCATGTTACTAATCGCACTTGGTCTGCCCTGGCTCAATCGTCCGGTAGTACTAATCACCCTAGTTTGTTTGTGGATAACTATGATGATATAAGTGATTATGATAATGATGATGCTTGTGTTGAGATTCCGTTAGTTACTCCCTTTCGTTCTGTCGCTGTGATCCCTTCTTTAAGGAACCAGGGTAGGAGCTCCGTTGCTCCTGCCGCTAAAGGTTCTAACACCCGAGGTAATTGCTATTGATTTCTAACTTGTTTTCTTCCTTGTCTTCTTTCTTTGTTTTATTGTGCTTTTCTTTTTCAGATTCTCGGGGTAAAGGCATTATTGTCGATGATGTTGCTACACCGTCTGCTGGTGCTAGCCGACCAAGACCATCCTCCGGACATGCTTCTTCATCTAGGGATGTTTCTGGTGATGCCATTCATACGAATTTCTTCTCTTTTTCTGCCGGTCCTTATTATGCCACTTATCCTGAAGGTGGTGTTGCTGGGAATTGCAAGTTTACTCGCGAGGAGTGGGATGCTCCGTACCGGCCTACTTTTAGGGTTCTTACAAAGGAGGTTTTTAAGAATCTTGCTATTTGCAAGACTATTATGGATCATTTTCCCACACCGGGAGAGATGGTCCGGGTTGAGAGTTTGTCTGATGATCAACTGACTGCGAAGATGAGTGTGTTGCATTGCATGATGATCAGATGATGTCGCACGGTGGTGAGCTTCTTGCTCGCTATCGTGGGTTGAATCAGTCTCACCATGAGTATGTGTTATCTGCGATGTCTAGGCTGAAGGGCTATGAAGAGAAGGTTACTAGCTTGACAGGTTTGGAGCTTCAAGTGTCTACCTTGAAGAAGCAGATTTCTGGGCTTAACGATAAACTTGTTTCCTCTGATGCTTCTTTTGCCAAGTCTAAGGCTTAGGGAAAGGAAAGGAAAAAGAAGATCAAGTCTCTCACTAAAAGTCTGGATAACTTGCACGCTAAGTTGGCTCCTCTTTCTGCTAACTTAAACCGAGCTACCGTTTTAGACGCTGAAAAGGATGAGGAGATCCTTCGTTTAAAAGCTACTCCTTCGGAGTTTTGTTCCTTCTTCCGGGGCCAATTCCAAGGTTTGGTCCAGAAGTTTCTTACTTCTGATGAGTTTAGCAGAGTTCAAGGTGAACTTCTTTCTTTAGCTACCAGTGCTAGGTTTGAGCGTGGGTTGAGTATGCATCAGACTAAGGATGCGTTTGCTGCTGTGTTGAAGAAGATGGCTAATTTCATGCCTGGTGCGCAGGATAGGCTTGCTGAAGCTTCCCCCTTGTTGCTCAAACTAAATATGCCTTTCTCAACAAGATTTAGGAGCATGCTACTGAACCTTTATCGATTATTCCTCAGCTTGAGCCTGAAAAATTGGTTCATCCAGCCAACGTCCCCCTCTTCAAGGGATGCTCATGTTTCTCCTCCAACCACAAAGGAGTCAACGGTGACACCTGCTTCCAAATCCTTGGAGTTGTCTACTAATGTAGATCTTACTCCTTCTGTTGTTTCTTCTGAGCATAATGAGGATATGGTAAGTGTTGAGGTTGATGTGTCAGACCCAAAGATGACTGATGACACTGTTGCTGCTAAGTCCAAACATGCTTTTATGTAGGTTATTTCTGTCGCTCTTGAGGATGTTATGGAGTTGGTGGAGGTAGGGTTGGGGCGTGCTTCCTCTGGCCCTAATGATGTTGTGGTTGCCCTTTCCGCTAGTGAGAAAGGTAATGGTTTGGTTCCCTCTTCTGTTGCTGGTGAAGAGGCTGCTGGTAACTCCTTTGGGGTTTAGACTTAGTTTTTCCTTTCTTCCTTTTTTTGTAAGTCCATTTTCTATTAAGGGAGGGGTGCGTGGTGTGCTCGAGAACACTTGTTGATCTAAGCTTGGGGCAAACTGACTATAGATGTGTGGTTGTCCATCTAGCGGATCCTGAGTCATGCCACCCGCATAAGGCCGAATGGCTTCCCCCTTGGGACCTGTAGTATAGCTAATCAAGCCTCCATAGGTTCAATGGGCTAAATATTGCTTTCCGGAGCAGAAATCTTAATATCACATCTAGCTTTTGGACTTGCCTGGTTACTAGCTCATTAAGTATTATTTTGCTTTCCTTTTTGTGTAACTGCCGACTACGTTCGGTTAGCATTACCGTCCTCGTTCGGTTTGTAATAAGTACTTTGTAATGTAATTTTATTTTTAATATGATCCACTCTTTGGTACACCGATTTGTTTCTCATAGCTTGTTTGTAATGTTTATAAGTTTGTATCTAGCACTTTATCATTGGTTTATGCCCCAAAATGCATTATGTTTGCTCTTGTTATATGTTTTTTGTATGATCCGGACGATCATGTCTGGACTAACTCATATACCTGAGCAAATATTTATTAGCTATGTTCGTACACATTACAGGTTGCTTGTATTTCCTTCCCCATTAGTTTTTACATGTTCTCTCCATAATGTTGTTGTCCATCGGAGTTGTTTGCCAGGAAGGAGGGAATCGCTGTGTCTCCTCCTTCGGCATTATGCTAAAGTTTTTGTGTTTAACTTAGACTTCCTATATGTGTTTCATCTTTATGAGGTAAGTGTGTTCCTTTATCGCTATTCGAAGGTAGCGAGCCATCTGGAGCTTACCATGCTTCATGTTTGCATCATTGTTATTTGTCCAACAGAATTTGACTTTATCAATCTAAGGTAAAATCAATACTTAGATATAAAAATAGAAGGTCACTCTAAGGTGAGCTAACACTTTGAAAATGGCTACCTCGGGTAGGTTACATAACGCTACTAGATATATGTTACTATTACAAGTTCATTTAGTTGCTCCCACTAACTTCCCAATTGTAGTTTGGCTTTACACCTGGTACATTGCTTGCTGCTTTCCCTTCTTGCTCCTGCTTGTCTCTTCCACCGATGGTCTTGTTTTGATACCCAACGATACTTCCTGATTGAGAAATTCCAACTTTATGGTTGCCAATCCTGTTAACACCTCTGCTTTGGAGTTTAAATTTTTTGGAAGATGTGCGATCCAGAACCTGTGGAATGGGGCTGTTGCATCCATAATTTCTTTCTTATACTTCCTATGTTGCTCAGTTGATGGCGTATGGTTTCCTTCTGTCTAAGCAACCAACTTTGGTGAATTCATGAAGACATGCAAGTCTTTCATAGCTTTGCTTACAGAGGCGGCTAGTCCTGCCAATAATGCCTTATAATCCATTGCATGGTTGGATGCGTTAAACTTTAAACGAATGGCATATGAATACATCTTTTCCTCAGGACTGACCAGGATGATTCCTATACCCGAACCTTCTTCAATTGTTTCTCTTCCTAGATACAACCTCCAGGCCCTTGGTGTTGGGGTTGATTTTGCTTGAAGCTTCTTGCTTAGGTTGAACGTCCCCTTTTGTTTGCATCTGGTGTCTCCTCTACTTGCTTTCCTTGACCAAAGAACTTATTCACTCCTAATCCTTTAGCCTCCTTTCTTGGGATGTACGAGATGTCATATGTCCGTATCTCGATGGCCCATTTTGCTAATTATCCTTATTTTCTGGAGAGTTTAAGTATTTCCTCCATTGGTCCATCGATTATCACCTTAACCTTATGTTTTCTAAACATTTCTCTCAGAAAACTTGTTGTGTGAATTAGTGCTTGTACCATCTTCTCCGTTGGGGTGTAGCATATTTTCATTCCTTGTAGCGGTCGACTCACATAGGAGACAGGTATTTGGATTCCTTCCCTTTCTACCAATAGCACAAAACTTATCATCTTATCTTTTTGGCGTAGACATAGCATCAGAATTTCACCTTCCTTTGGAACAGCCAATGTTTGCAATTTGTTCAATTTCCTTTTTATCCTTTGGAGGGATTCTTCGGCCTCATTCGTCCAACCAGACCCTTCTGTTGTCTCGAATCTCATTCGGACCTTGTGAATGGGTACTGTAACTCTGCCATTTTTGGGATAAATTTACTAATGGCTGTTAGTTGTAAGAACAAACTTCGTATTTGATTTGGGCTTTTTGGGGTAGGGCCTAAAATGATTGCATGTACCTTCTCTAGGTCTGCTCTTATTCCTTCCTTTGTTACCATATAGCTGAGAAACCTTCCTTCCTTTACTCCGAACGAGGACGTGACCGGATCAATCTTGATGTTTACTCTTTTCAACTTTCTTAGTGTTTCTTCAACGTCTTGAACCAGGTCCAGCTCACTTTTACTTTTTATTACTATTTATTCCAAGTATATTTTTCACGTTCCGTCCCCTTTGATCGGCTAAGACCTTCTCCATCATCCTATGAAGTGTAGCAGCTGAGTTCTTTAATTCTTTTGGCATATGGGTGAAACTATATACTCCTTCCTTCGTATGAAACCCAGTCTTTTCTTTATCATCCTCTATCATTCTTATTTGGTTGTATTCCTTCGGAAGTCATAGGAAACATTTATACGGATATCCCATTATCCAGGCTAGCCCTTCCCCTTCCTCTGGAAAGGGTTTGTTGAGGCTAGAGTAATCCACTTGCACCTTCCAGGTTCCATTTGCTAGCTCAACAGTTATCATGTTGGCGACCCACACAGGGTGCCAAACCTTTCTGATCATCCCTTCCTTTAGCCATCGAAACACCTTTTATTTTAATAGTAGTCTTTAGTCTGGTGTCATGGGTTGTCTCTGATGGACCACTGGTTCGGCGAAGGGGTATATCTTTAGTTGATGCTCCATGACGAATCATGGAACAGTTGCTCTTTCTGATCCGGCCCATGCGAATACCTCCATGTTTTCTCGCAGAATTTTTGTCAATAACTTTTTGCAATCGACTGTCAACGTGGTTCCCATCGTTACGTACCAGTCTGAACGTTCATGGCTGATGGTGAATACTTCCTCTATGTCTTCCCTGTCTCATGTTTTTTCCAGCGATATCGGACCTAAATTAGGTCCTCGTCCGGAGCTGTTTTTGTTCTTAGTATCACTTGTTCTCTTATCCTGGACATTTGTTCTTCACGTTGACGCCACTGTACCTCCTTCTACGAACCTTGCATCCTTTCTAGCTGTCTGCATTCCCATAGAGCCTTCCTACTGGTTTCCATTGTTACGATTCCTTGGTTAGCAAGGAATTTGATCATAGAATAGATGGTAGAACCTATCGCCCCGAAGCTTCTCATTCCGGTTCTTCCTATTATGACGTTGTATGGAGAGCTACATTTTATTATCGCAAACTCCATTAAAACCGTTTTACTTCTTCCTGTCCTTCCTATAGTTACTCAAAGATCTATTACTCCTAGAGGATGATATATTTCTCCCGAAAAACCTACCATTAGAGCTCTGCATCATCTGAGTTTTGACCTGATGTTAACATTGAGGTTTCTGAAGCAATGTTCATACATGATCTCTGCTGAACTTCCACCGTCGACAAGGATCCTTCGGACTTGATTACCTTTAATTATTCCTTCTAATATGATGGGTTCATCCGTCAATTGATTCCATGGGATCGCCGGTAAGGTGAGCTCATCTGTTAGACCGGACCTTCCTTCTTCAAAAGGCCTCTTGCAATTTTCTCCTTCCCTTATCATGTTTATGACCTTTTCACCATTCCTTCCCTGATTCCCACTGATATTTGCTAAATTGTATATGTAAATTGCCCGGTATGACCTTTGCACTGTTCTTCCTTAGCTTCCTGTTCCTTTGATTGGCTAGGCGGATATCATTCAACAGATGGCCAAACTTTCCCGTGGCCACAACTTCCTTCTATTTCTTTTTTTAACATGATTAGCTGTGTGCTGTCGTGACCCCTGTCCTCGTGGTAGTCAAAAAATTTGTTCAAGTTTTGTTTTTCAGGGGTCTCGATTAAAGGTGGCGGTTCTAGGAAGCTCAAACTTTCCATGACTAAAATCTCTTTCAAAGTATTGATAAGTGGGGTGAAAGGGTATTTTTCGGGATAAGGTTAGTGTACTTTAAAAATCGAGATTATCTATATTTTCTGGGGTGAAAGTATCTTTTCGGGGATAAGGAGTGTATACCCCCATGTTTCTTCGTGCTTCTCTCGGGCCGCCTCTATTTCTAGCTTTTTTGAGTCCTCCGATCCATGCCGGAAGAATATATCCCTTGTCCCCTTGAGAAGGACGGACCATTTTTGCTGACCCAGCGGCTACTTCTCCCCTGATGAAGGCCCTGACTCTTTCAAACATTTCGTCCACCATCTTTGGTATTTTATCATTGAGCTTCTTGGCTAGTTTCGGATGACCATGACCATGCATAAAAGCTGAGATACGTAGAACCGAAGGAACTCCTTTTATGTGTGAACTTTCGAATTTAAACCGATCTATGAAAGCTTGCAAGCCCTTATTCTGTCTCCTCTTGATGCCGTGAATTTTTGTAGGGTCTTTAGCATACCTCTTTTGTTGTGAAAATTCTTCCAAGAACTTTTGACTTAGTTCCTCGAAACTGTCTACACTCTCAGGGTCCAGGTTGTCAAACCAGTTTTGTGCCGCCCCACCTAGGGTTTGACGAAACATTTTGCACCAAATGGGCATCGGTCATTCCTCTTGTTCGGCCGCCGTCGAGAAGATACCTAAATTATCTTTCGGATCCTTGTTTCCCTCGTATACCCTGATGTCCCGAGGGAGTTTTCCCTTCCTATGATATTTTAAACGAGTGATTCTTTGGGTAAAAGGGGTGGGTTTAGGCCTTTTGTAAGGTGAATTCAGATCTTCACATGCGTCCTTTGAATCTTCCTCACGTTCAGAGTCCAAACTTGTTTCTTGATGTCCGGACCTTTTCCCTTTGGGTTTGGACCTTTCCCTTCTTGCCTTTTCCTTGGTTATGCTTCAGTCTTCCAGCCTCCTTGACCTCCTTAAGTGTGTCGGTTCTTTATTCTTTGAGGGAATCCTCCGACTTTTACTGGCAGAGTGAGTTTGTTTGCGAGTGTTAGATGTGCTGGATAATTCGAGAGATAATCGGTCAGAAAAACCTCTTGCTAATAACCCTGCCGGAGATTCCTTATCAGAGTCGACGTAGGCGAGCTTTCTTAGTGTAGCCTTCATCTTGGCTTGTTGGTCATGTTCTTTGATTATGGTTCTTAATACATCAATGTTTTCTTTGATAAAGGCCGGAGAAGGGGAATGAGTTTTTTTATTTGCAAGACTGGTTCGGTGGGTCCCTTATGGGTTTCTGTTCCCACGTCCCTTGTTACCACTCCCCAAAATTCCTCTTCCATAGGCTGCGAGTCAACCATGCGTTCTTTAGTTTTCTTCTTTGGGTAGACTAGGATGCCGGGTCCTACGGATGGCGCCAAATGTTGAGGTAAATTTACGTGGGCCACTTGGGCTTGGTAAAATCACTTCAGCGGTAATGAATATAGAGATCAGCTTGGTTCCTCCAGAGCTTAGTCCCTCGTCTCCTAGCTGAAAATAAGAAAGAACACCGTTTGCTCACCTCGGGGTGTGAATCCGGGACCAACTTTGACGTAAGAGTAAGTATGGTGATACGAGATAAATGCGGAGAATATTTAAAGTATGGTCCGGAGTAGGTGTTATGTGTATCGTCCTGGGGAAATAAGCTTTCCCTTTATACTATTTGGGATTCGCTACAAGACATAACCGCGGGGCTCTCTCATGGTACGAACTGTCAGCTACGTGTCATTCCAAGGACTGTACCTTTGTCGGAGTGTCCCTTGATACCGCTTCATTAGGACAGAGCTAATGACTTTGGACCTGATATGTCATTCGACACACCAGCTTCTCCAGAGTTCTGGTGGTGACTCCGGACCTGACGTATCCTTCGACAAGTCAGCTTCTCTAGAGTATTTATTTATTTTTATCCCGTGCTAGTTTGGTAGGAGTATCTAAGCTATATTTCTTCTTCGGATGTTTCAGGGGAGACTATACCTCATCATGTCCCCCTAGTCTAGTACGAATGTCATTAAGGCTTTTGTA
>BQNB010188441.1:0-11950 GCA_026074375.1 Tanacetum coccineum | reverse complement strand
ATCTTCGTATACTAAAATTCTCTGTTATATTCTGCAACGTAATAACAAGGAAACACACAAGAATCAATACAATGTCAAATGATTTCAATACCACTAGGTATGAAAATTTTGACAAAGACTTGTAATAGCATTCTTATTCGATGTTTACTTTTAAAGGTTAACGAATAACAATTCTTTACGATTAGAATGGCATAGCAGAAGTAGACCATAACCCACAAGTTCCGTAAATCGAAGTATTTTATTCACCCAGATTCTATCAGGATCTAGAGAAATTCTATTGACTATCATCAAGAGGTGTAGTCTTGAAAATAAGTAGACGTGTGAAAGGAGGTAATTATAATTATGGTGTACAACATAATTATAAATGCATCACACACGTGGACTTGTAACCTTGATTAACCTAACATAAAAATCAAAATTCATGCCCAGTGCCTACATCTATTCATTATAACTTTCAATTAAATCTCGGGATAAGATTTCTGTAAGGGGTGGAGACTATAACAACTCAGAATTTTCATCAACCTATTTTACTATGATCACAATTGTACGGGGAAATTTTTCGCTTTATTACATTACTTGTATTGTCAATATCTCAATATGTCATGTAACTTGCATAACTAAAGTAGACGAGCTCACACAACCTATCTATGGCAATCCTGTCTTCATATATGTCAGGCAAACATCATAATATGTCAAGTTAATATCATCATATCCTTATTACAAAGTACATTATTCCTATAATACACCATTCGCAACGTTATATCAAAACGGGGTTTAAACCGTTATCATATACCTCTAAACCCTAATTCCATGAAGGATTAATATCTAAAGTGAATGTACAAGATACTAAAGCATATATACAAGTAACATAACATCTCATTTGAAATATAAACTCCCTCCAAGTCAAGTACAAGTTTTCAAAGCACAATGTACAAGTCATTAATGCACGATATCCAAAATAATCGTTTTACCTCCATTTTCATTCTAATTTCTTCACCACCACTTTTGTACAAGCTACTATACTCAATATACAATGTGTAAACCCTAATTATTCTATTCATAATCTTTCATACACATTTTTACTCTTAAAACCCTAATTCAAAAGTCAGAAACCTTAACCCGAGCAAAATACTAAACCATGACCTGTTTCTTGGTTTTTATCCATTACAAACCTAAACCAATACCCAAATAAGTTGTAATAACTTAATTTACAACATTATAAATCATTTTGAATCATCATTCCATCATCATTTCATCATTCTACTTCAATTATACAAGAAACGAATCCAAGAAACCCTAATTGTGCACTAAATATAACTTTGACCCGTTTTCTCGTTTCTAACCACTTCATTCTCAAGTAAGCAACCAAGAGTCATTGTAAACCCATAAAATGAGTTTACAAACCTTTATCCATCATTAACCATCCTTGCTTCAACAATATACGAGAATTACAAAGCTAGAAAACCCTAAAAGACTTATATGAACCCTAATTCCAAGCTACGGCTTATTCTTTCAATTTCAACCCATTGTAACTAAAACCAATGATCAAACTTCATTGATAATACTTTATTTAATCTCTAGGATCTATATTCCATCATTCCTAAACAAGTGTATGCAAAATATAAACCAAGAAAGTCAAGAAAACCCTAAAAAACTGCCTAATCAAACCCGTGACCTATTTCTTTCTTCAATCTAATCCGCTTTAACCCAAACCAATTGCTAATCCTTGTTAATACTTTTTATATTAGACCTTAGGGACATGTAATAACTATCCTTAATCATTTATACTGAAATAAAAGCTTGAAAACTTGTGAAACCCTAGTCGAACCCCAAAACAGCCCGAACCCCTTCACCATCAATTTTAACCCATTTTAAACCATTCCAAGTGCAAAATTCTTACATGAACTCCTTATAGAAACCCTTAAGCAGCTTACCCACCTACATAGACCATTCCTTGGTTAAAAATGAAGGCACATGGCCTCATCTTATTTGCTACGTCAGCCGGCTGACAAGCCCAAGCCATCCACACATCATCCTACATTTCTAGACCTCCACCTCGGTACTTTTTATAGCTAATACAACAAACACTAGACCAACTAATTGTCAAGGACCAAGATCCTAAACCTTCGCCTTACTCTCTACACTACACCTTCAAAGGGTATAAATAGACCCCATATGTACTCATTCTAACTTGCACCACACCTCCTCCTCTATAACCCTTATAGGCAGCAATCCTTTGCTCCCTTAGATCCTAGGATCATTAAAGAAGTTCAAGAAGCAAATCCCTGAAGAATTGAAGCCCCGGAGTAAAGATACAAGCTACGAGTGGAAATACTACCCCGAAATACCCATTTCCACCATTTTTGATCCTTGAAGCTCAAACCCAGGTTTTGAAATGTTCTACTTCTGCTACTACACCCTTATAATGTTCATATGATCCTAAATATACTCTTGTTAAAGTTTCATAACTCAATTCATGCTCATTTTCCCATTTTGATCCAAACCGTACAACTCCGAAACCTAATTTCATGTTTTAACTTAAACTATGAGCTAAAACATGTAAAATGTGTTGTTATAAACTATCCTAATAAGCTTATATAAATGTTAAAAATAAGTGATTGATAGTCATGAAGAAATTGAAACTAAAACCCCGCGTTTTCATTTTAAAAACCCTAATATGACTCCTTTTGCTTCCCTATCTTAAGTAATTCGTTAAAATAAACTTGTGTTGCCGTTAAATCTCATATTTTAGTTTTATAAAACTTATAAATAATACTTTTGAAATGTAAAATAATCTTGCATGGCAATTTGGACATGTTTTGTAATTATAATCCATGCAAGGTCTATATCGTAACTCTCTGATACTTATAAACTAAAGGGCTAGAATATGTCATTTTAACAAATTTATAACTATAGGAGCTATTCATATACTTTTCAATGTACAAGTGTTAATTGGACAAACAAATCAAAGATAGAAGGATCCCAAGTCTTAAAGAGCAAACCCAGTGGGACCATATGCACTTTCCCAGAACCTCATGGTCATAAAAAGTAACATTTTGAAAAAGTAAAAACACATTCAAAACATACCAGACATAAACTTTAATAACCTTGACGGCTTAACATATCCCATATATAATAAAAATAACAAGCATAAAACTTGCTTAAGTTCTAATCATTATAACATTCATTCATTAATGTAATATTTCAAAAATCCTGTGCCCGGCTCTATATCCTACCACAATACTAGGGAGCTTCAGTAATAAGATATATCTCTTGGTATTACGTTCATGTCTGAGCAGTTGGGATTTACAATTTAAGAGTGCCCTAGCTCCATAACGTTTACTGAATGACTTCTGAACAATTAAGTCCTGAACGGTGTATTATAAGATAATTTTATAATCAAATCACATCAATATCCTAAAAACTTATATATTCAATCAAACTAGACTTTCAACATATATTAATCAGGTGCCCAGTGTTGAAGTCGATAACAAACATTTTCATATACACTAAGCTATTCATTTCCTAAACTGTACATGTGAGGTTCATAGCTCGCATTTCAAAATTTCAAATGTTTTATATAACCCGCGAGGGGATACATGCAATCAACATGAATGCAATAAATTTCTGTTTGCAATTTCAAATTACTATATCCTAAGTAACATGCTTTTGCTTTAAGTCCCATAAATCATGAACCCGTAAATTACTCCCGAAGTAACGCGAATGATGTAGAATAGATCTATTTGGTCAGGGCCCTCCCTCACCCGTTGGTGTATCCCAGTTACGTGTAACCAATCCACATCATTAGAAAATACCGTGTATTTTGGCAAAGGTAACCCGCAGGGGCTATAACGTATCACCATAACCCCTATAAGGCTTGTATTCATGAGCTAATGGAATAATAAATTATGTTTTCATATCTGGGTGTATATCAACGTAACCCAAATATCGCATTTGCATTCAAATTATATTACTTAAACCTATGGATTTCACTCAACCTTTGTGTTGACTTTATAGCATGTTTATCTCAGGTTATTGAGCAATATACGGCATGGAGTGGCATGGACTTGAAGATGGCTAAACTTGTTATCATTCACATTGTATGTAACTAGATTTTGGGACCTGCCCTTGTAAAACTCTGATTTGAAATGAATGATAACATATCTTTTGAATAAACGTCTCTTTTGGGTCGTTTTCTATGATTATGATTGTTGTTTCCATGAAGTAATACCCAAGATTAGCTTCCGCTGCTATATTGTAAAAATGGGGGTGTTACACAACATCTTTGTTCTTGATGTTCTCTGGTTTTCGTGCTTCAGTCTGAGCATTCAAGATTTGTTTGGGAAGATCCAAGCCAATAGTCATGACTAAGACTCGAAATCTTAATGGTTGATCTCTCTCCTTCCTGTTTAGAGCATCAGCAACAACGTTTTCCTTTCCTGGGTGATATCGAATCTCACAATCATAATCACTGAGCATGTAACACCCTCAAATCTGAGTATGCAGCGGAATGATGAATATCCGAAGGCGTTACATTATTGGGTTAATAGCACAAGATCAGAGAACGACATCTAAACGTGTCGTTTGAAAAAGATACATTGGATTAACAAAATACTTGTTTGTTACATAAGCTCATGGCTTCAAATGGTTTCAACAAAATAGATAAAGATTCCGGTTTATAACAATTGTCCCTAAAGTGTAATAAGACCCCAAATCTTTAGTGTTGACTCTTCATTTATTGACTCCCAATGTATCATCGCACCTCGTGCCTTATTGACCTGAAAAAACATGCTTAAAACGTCAACATAAAGTTGGTGAATTCATAGGTTTATGTAAATCAATGGTAGGACCGCAAGATTTTCAAGTGTATGATTAAGCAACCATGCTCACAATCATAAAAAGAAAATACGTTTCCTAAGCTCATGACTCCGAGGCTCGACGTAAATAGAAAGCAATTAAATAATTGGCCACTGGTTCGCGTGAATGATTGCAAACCCTGCAACATCCCAAATTCGACATGGTAAAGCGTTGTTCCAGTGATCAGTAGTCGACAGCCGAGAAGGAGGATTGCAATCCGCTAATCAATCTGATCCTATAACAATTACGCTGCCCGCACAATGTATTTCCCAATCACATCTATGCAATTAACAGTCATGGATTCATGGACATAAAAGGGGTTATGGTAAACTTATGGCAAACACGACATAATCATTGCATTAAAATGTACACTTGCGTCCAGTTTGTAAAACAAAGCATGTTATCACCCCAAGGATGTAAATCATTTAGATAATTGTAAAGCATGGGGCTATGAACTCACCTTAGCCGGTAGTTCCTTGAATGATAACAAGTATCCAAGTAAGCAGTGAATCACACCGTTAAGTACCTAAGTAAGTACGGTCAAGTCTTAGTTTACACATTTAAACTAACGACTCCTTGTATAAACTAAATCCCATTTTAAGTTTATATATACCGTTATCACTTGTGCGGTGACACACAAGATCATTGTATTTATAGTTTCGATGGTTCTCGAGAAATGTGAAATCATTATAAATAAATATACTTATTTATTAACTTGTTATTAACTCGCTCGATGTCCGAACATCTTACGGTTCGACCGACGGTTGTAAGTGTTTTACTTATACACTTTTATTTCACAAACGTACCCGTAGGTTTTTAGTTGTTACACTTTAGTTCCCTATAAAGGTAATAACATTTAACAATAACTTTCAAGTTCAGAAAGTCATAACTTTCCTTTAATTACAAAATTTACAACTTCGGTCCTTATGATTTTATAGTTTTTTGAAAAGTAATGATTTTTATCTTACAACTTTTTCGTTAAATTACAAGTATCAGTCCCTGGAGTATATAGAAATACAAGTAATGACAAATTTATTCTTTAGGTTTTCTCGGCAATTTTACGGTTTTAGTCCCGCAGGCTTTGTAAAGATTCCATTTTACCCTCCGAATTCATCCAACAAGTGGCGTTTTCTTTATAAGCTCGTAAAGTTACAAAAAGGGTTTCGGTGGAAAAATACGCTTCAACGAGCTTATTTTTGGCTTAACGCCGAGGGGCCTGTTAAGTCGCGTTTGCTTATTAAAGGTCCGTTATAGTTTTTATAAGTCTAAATGTTCACAAAAAGTTCGCGCGGGTTGGTTTAGCTTATAATAAGCTCGGGGAGCTTATTAGTGCTTATTTCGAGCTTATTGGGCTTTTGGGCCCAATAACTTATCTCGATAAGGGTATTTAAAGTCTTAGACTTTTCCCTAGTGCTTTTCCCACTCGCATTAAGCCGAAACAACAGTTTTCTTTTCAGCTTATTCTAAATAAGCAAATAAGCCAATAAGCAACTCAATGGGCCGGTCTTGGGCCCGTTTAGGCCCGATAGGGTTTTAGAAGGTCTAGTTGGGTCCATTAGGGTCTTAAATCCATATTAAGCTTATTAAGCCGTGTATAAGCACATGAATAAGCTGTGGGAGCTTATTCGTGTTGTATAGCTCCTTTCGTGGACTCGGTAATGGGCTTGAAGGCCCGTTAAGGGTTCGTTTGGCTCCACACACTTGCCAAGGGCCCATTATAGGTTCGTAGCTTCATTTTAAAGCTCACAAGCGCACTCATAACACACGAATAAGACGCTTAGGCTTATCGTGGCTTATTAGCCCTTGTGGCTCTCGCGTTGGGGCCTTATCCCAAGCAAATGGACCGGTGAGTCCATTAAGGGTTTGTATGGTTTTATTTGTGTGTTCATGTGGTTCGTTAAATAGTCTAGCATCAAACAAGAGTGCCTAGCCTTTTCTAAACGTGACCCGCGACATGCAAACGTTCATCAACGTTAAATATACCTTTTCACACCACCCCGTTACGATTATAGCAATAGTTTACGTGTGATTATTCATGTATGGCACCTCATAAGGTTGTGTTGTGATAAGAAGGTGTGCGTGAACCATGCATGGGTCGGACCATGCATGTTTCACGTAACCTTTGAGCTTTGAACTCGAACTATACGCGAAAACTAGAAATGAATTGACGGCATGTGAATATGAAGACACTAGGGGACTAGAGGTGACTTTACAATGTCCTATGGTATTTGGCGCGTAATTAGAAGAAAACCCGACTTCGGTTTGCCTTGAACGCTGAATCCCACACTCCAAGTCTCGTATACTTCTCTTATCCCTATTGCGATCTTAAACGCACCTTGTGTCCTTAGGAGGAAAAAGTGGGATTTCGAGTATGGCTCGATTTCCTTGTAACTCGATAGTATTGAGGGAAACAAAAAGAGGTGCTATTGGCTTGAAGAGTTTAAGTTTTTGTGGAAAAATGTATAATGGTGAGTTAGGGATGATATTTATAGGCAAGTGAGCGTTAGTTTAGCTTTCCTAGTCCATATACACAACGCATTGTGTACTAGAGGCGTCTTTTAAGGGTTTAAGTAATCACAAACAGAAACACTGGTTTTTTTGTTAAACCACCATGAGTACAAGTATTAATTAGCTAGGTGGTGTACAAGATTAGTTTAGCTAGGAAAATCTATGGGTTTTATGTGTTTGTGGAGGAATAACCGCGGCAAATCCAAGATAAGGGAAAAAGAGAAGTGGGTATTAATCCCTTGGATAATTAACTAGTAGGAGACATTTAGGACATGTTTTAATGACTTAGGTGATGTACATGTACCCTTAAGTATCCTAGATTGATTTGCTAGTAAACAAATACCAGGACCTTTCTAGTGGGTTTTTACTTGCCCAATTTCGGTTACACTCATGTGATGAAAACACAAGACTTGATTAAGTTTTTGTGTATTAGGGCTTTTAAAGTGTGTATTGGGTTTGAGTCTAGGTAAGTCTAGGTATTTCCGGGGTGCGTCCAAATGTATTTTATTGCGAAACGTAACCCTTTTACGTGACCAATAAAAATAAAATACGCAAGGTACATAATTATTCTCAAAATAATTATTCCTTACTTGGTGGATGTAAACCTTAATTTTATTTGGTGACCGTTTACATTCATTGATTATTTCTAGTCTACGCGGTTTAGCTTAAAAGTAAATATTAAAAGTAAACGCGTATCGGACTAAAATAAATAGTGATCATTAATATCGTCGTACAATGACACGAAAATGAGAAATGTTACAACCGTCATGAAAGAGAATATTCTAGATAATGGGCTGGGTTGTGTGCTCTGACGCCGTCTTGGAATCTCGTGACACCGTCTTGATCATCGTTGTGACGGCGTCACATTGTATTTGTGACGTAATCTCTAACCACTATAGAGAAATTCTTGAGCCATGTTGGTGTAGGTTCGTAGTCTTGTCCGTTTCTTCTCTAAATGAGCCAAAGTCACGTGTATTTCCTCCAAATGCCTTTCAAATGCAAAATACCTAAAAAGGAACGATTAAGTACCTATTTTGGGCATAAACACACAATTTAAGGGGTTAAACGACCCCAAAAAAGTGTATAAAATGACACCTCATCATAAAGCCAAGAAGGACTCTAAAACTATATAATCTAGCAATAAACCAAGTATTAAGCATATAAAGAAATGCAATAATGATAAACATAATAAAACTATCCAAAATTCATAAACAAGTGATAATCAAAGCATAATTATAACTAAATAAACATTGTATTCATAAACGGCTAACATCAAAGGTGTTAGCCGTAATTTTAGTAGCAAATTCAGTAGTTATAATCAAACATTGAAAAAACGAAAACATGACGAAATCTAAAATACAAACCGAATGATTAACTAAACGTAAACTATATCAACTACGTTCCACCACTCGATCTTGATGGTTGTAGTGATTCTGATCTTCTTTGGCCGTTCTAGGGTTTTGAGCTTTAGATATGTGTGTTGAATTCCTATCATTATGTCTCTATTTATAGTGTTCTGGTCAAACCTGCGATAAAGGCGTATCGACTTAAATGGATACACCGTATTGTGACATATGCGTAACGGCCACGTACATCCATATATTTGATAAGTCAACGTTGACCCTTTCCTTCAATACGCCGTATCGTACTTTTGGTGTTGACATGGGTATGCCATTGATACGATAGGTTAACTTTTTAGTTAGGGCATTGATACGCCGTATCCATTAATTGTGATACGACGTATCCTTTTGGAAACGGTCTCTTTCCTTAACGTATCTGGATCAGTTTAATATGGCGTATCACTGAATATGGATACGTCGTATCCTTCCTCTTTAGCATAATACATATTTCTTTGTTTTTGCTCCAAAATGCATCGTTTTCTATGTCTTTTCCAGAATTGCTTCATAAAACCTAAATACTCAAAAGTAGGCGATTAAGTACCAATATCTAGACATAATTGTAACATTTGAGCAACATAATGGGAATATATGATCACTAAAAATTGTAATTATTTGATTACATTAAATATCCCCCCCCCCACTTGACTTCTAATCGTCCTTATGCAGACATTGGCCTTTTAACTAATAAAAATCTCCTCAAACAAAGTTCGAGGTACGCTTTTTTAATTAATTACTCAATAAGAAGTATGCATAACCAAACACCTCACGAAACAGGTAATGAAAACACTCAAATTACTCAACTAATCTATGTGGTAACAATTAGTGGTTCGCTCAACTGCTCAGTCACAAGTATTCTATCATAAGCTTGACAAGAATACACATCTCTAGAACTAGAGTTTAGAAGTGACAAATCTAAAAGGCAAATGGGTTTGACACGTGAGGCTAACAAGTGTATCATTCTTACAAATGTAATCTTCACCAATAACGATACTTGAACTAGGGCGAAGAAACCACAAGTGAACAAAGCGCCAAGTGATTGCTCAACCTTTACCCAAGTACGCTAAAGGTTAGGAATGTAATCTTCACCAAGTAACATAACTCAAACATCGAAGTGACAAAACCACAAGTGAACAAGTGCCAAGTAATTGCTCGACCATCTAGATTAAGCATGCTAATGGTTAGGATTAAGAAACAAGGATAATAAGAATGATTAAGGGTATGATATAAACATAAGAAACATATATAATTGGTGTAAAGTGAAAAATAAACAAAACATATAGATATAAGTCTCATAAAGAACCAATGCTACTAGCTGCCTTCGTACCACTAACCGAACAAGACACTTTTCATTGACTAACTCACGCTTTGACACAAATAACACACACTTTATGGTAACATGAATTAGACTCAAAGATGACTCGATCAACAAACCATCATACCTAATTGGCTCAACCAATGAACCAACTCTCATTCATCCCAAAAAATGATACAAAATAGTAGTGAATTATGTCCACTTAATACACTAAAAATACATAGTTAGTAAATTTATGACCGATTCTAATATATAACAAAACTCTACAATCGTTGGTTTATAACACATACCAAACGATCTTCGTCATAAAATATATAGGCGGTTAAGTTTAGACGAACCAAAATCACACAATCTCTCTTTTTTCCTCTTTTTTCTTATCTCTTTTCTCATCATTTTTTTCACTTCTTTTTTTTCTGTTCATAAACTAAATGAATACAACGGATGGTCAGAACTTTACATGACTTTACAAATTTACTTCACATAATTTCATCATAATGATTTTGATATTTTGACGACTTTGAATGACATTAAAAAAAGTGAAAGTACATAACATAAATGTACACGAGTCTACATACTTTCACATTCTCTATTGCATTGTGCAATATTCCCGACCACAATCTCTCTAGAAAAGACTAGATAAGAAAACTCAGATGAACACATGAAAAGTGAAATTCAGTAGATAGCAACTAACTAATAGACTTAATCTAAATGGTAGGCTAAGGTGTATAGGTGCAACGAAACATAAGACTTGTAATGGGTAACAAAAAGAAAAGGAATGACTCTGAGGGTTTTCAAATGTATCTTACTCTTAAAGTAAGAGTAAACAGGGGTTTATACGAGGGGGAGGGAGGTTCACTAACCAGTGTAGTTAGCTACTAGACATAACATGTAGGCTATTTGGGTTAATTGTAAAATTTGTCTTTCGTCAATAGTCACAATCACAACGATTACACCATGTTACCTTGATGCAATGCTTATTATGGTGGTCTCGAATAAATTTTCAGGTCAAGTTCCAAAGTTTACTACAAGTCATCAACACACTCATATTCATGTGGAATTTGAGGTAAAATAGGGAAACAAATAGGCTTATATTCCTCACATATAGCAAAAAAAGGTAATGTGTGCGGGCTATGCGACTACTAATCTACGAAAAACGTGTCAAATTTTTTAAAATTATAGTGGTTTTTCAGAAAAAATAACCTAAGGACAAGTAAAACTCTATTCTTCCTCCTCTACTTGAGACGTACAATGTCCTCATTGTACCGATATAGCAATTAAAGTACAGAAAAGAAAAGAAATATAAACGAAAAACTCTATTGAGATTTGCTGGGTATGATTTTCCTTTTAAGCTTATTGAGCATCTCTTTTTTATCTGGGGTACGGAAACGCGTCACACCTTATTATGAACACCTGCTAAGAATAAAGAACAAAGTATGGGGATGTGCAAATACTATCGGTTGCTGATGTTAGTAAGATACGAATTTTTTTCAGCTGCTAATTAGGTCAATATGCCGTATTCATGATTGCGAAAACTATTAGACATCTAGGATCCCTTGTAACACCCCCATTTTTACAATATAGCAGCGGAAGCTAATCTGGGGTATTACTTCATGGATGCAACAATCATAATCATAGAAAACGACCCAAAAGAGACGTTTATTCAAAAGATATGTTATCATTCATTTCAAATCAGAGTTTTACAAAGGCAGGTCCCAAAATCTAGAAACATAAAATGTGAATGATAACAAGTTTTAGCCATCTTCATGTCTGGTTATAGTTTTACGTACCTATAAAATATATAATAAAAATACTATTTAGGTAAATTCCAACTATTCACCTTTAACTAAGGTAAAAAGTTTAAAACTTACAAAAA
>BQNB010188440.1:0-11950 GCA_026074375.1 Tanacetum coccineum | reverse complement strand
TAAAGACTAAAGACAAAGCATAGTATGCTAGGCTTAAAGTTTTGTAAAATGGAGTGACCTCCCTTAGGGGGAGATTGTTGGAACCACAAAAAAGTGTCGGTCACTTCCAAGTTGTAACCGGTCTTAGCTCGTAGTTTATGTAATGATTAGATTAGTAATCTAGTCCGGCCCAAGACCCATGGGAAGCCCATCATAGCCCATGGGCCGGCCTATAGGACTATATAAGCCGTCTCCTAGCCTTGGAGAGGGATTGGTTGTTTCATTTTCCATAAAAAACACTTAATACAATTCATCCATTCCATCCATTCTCTCTCTCTAACATCACAACCCACATCTCTCTCTTGTTCTTGATTTGATCATAAGATTACATGTTTCTACAATATGAGACTATCACTAGTGGTACTCAATTCAGGCTAAACACGACCATTTTTACGGGTTATACACCGAGCCTAACTTTACTCTTGGAAGCAATTCAACCGTTAGATCAAATTGAATTTCTAGTGCAATAGATTCTCCAGTAGTCATTCTCATGTTAGACAAAATAGAATTCTTATATTTTCCTAATGAAGTGTAGCAAAGATAAGATTTGTATTATCTTTTCATAGAGGACCAAACATGACTCAACTAACATACTTTAATTCTGGTTCGCATAATCCTAATCAAGATGTGTGGAATTCCAAGATAAGCGTAAGCAAGATGTTTTAATCTTTTGTTCAAGATCTATAGGTTGTTTGATTTCGATTACATATTGCTTGATTTAATGGATGTCTTATATTTATGTGTAGTTGTCACATGTGATATTTAACGTGTTTGGTTTTTCAAAAGCCAAGATGTAACATTTCTCAATTTCAGGTCATTTTACGACTCCTATTATTTGTCCCTATTTATTTTGGTCCGATGCGCGTTTACTTTTAATTTTACTTTTAAGCTAAATCGCGTAGACTAGAAATAACCATTTAATGTAAACGGTCATCAAATAAATTAAGGTTTACAATAACCTAGTAATAAATAATTATTAAGAAGATAATTACTAACCTTGCGTGTTTTATTTTTGTTGATCCCAAGCCTTGATCGATTCTTTACCTTGTAAAGTGTATGTTACCTTGGATGAATCCAAAATAACAATGGTAGAGACTTTGTTTGTATATCAAAGTGTATGCGGAATCTACACTTTAATACTCTAGAAGTATTAATCAATGAAACAGTACTAAACAATGAACAATGAACAAGACACAAAATGCTTCAATATTATTAGATCAATAATACGAGTGCTCTTGCTTAGCACTAGGGTTACAACCTTGAAGCTATAAGTTCTTTTTCTAAGATGTATAATGTTGTATGAGAAAAGTTTACATATGTTGTTAGTTTGCTCGTGTTTGGTTTTTCAGAAATGACACATTTACCAATTGTATTGCAATGTAAATTGCTTGAATATTTTGGACAAAACATCCAAGTCGTCAATCCTACTTCATTGTGTATTTTATGCATGTATTAAACATATTAGTATAATATTTGGAACACAACCATTAGACAAGTAGACTCAATATGGCATCATCAACACAAGTGTGAGTTGATATCCGATGCATATTCTTTTCATCTAGAAAAGGATGTAATTATTTTCCCATAAGTCAATCGATATGTGATTGAGTTATGTAGATCCAAGATGATATCTTTTGTTATGTTTTGATATAATCTTGAAACTAAACAAATAAGAATCCGATTTCATGTCCATACACGAAAACTTGTCAATCAGATTCAATAAAGATATCAATTATAATTTGAATAATGAATTGATATATTCTCGAAATCTTTCTTGATCCTCACGAACACTCATTTAAAAGAAAATAAATAAATATTTAAATAGTGTGTTCCATTAATCCCAAGATTAGTTGTAATAGTGAGGTTGCTAATGATGACAAGTTTTAATTTCTTATTACAATAATGTCGTAAATTTTACTTCGCGAAAAACTATTTTGTTGTTTATGTATAGTATGCACAGATTTTGACATTTTATTAGTATATAAATGAGTCTTCTAATCATTTTTATACAACACACATCTTTTGTAAAATACTATATGTTTCAATAAATATTATATATAATATATAAGTAATATAAATGTAAATATAATATATTTATAATATAATATATATATATATATTATAAAACCATGCACAGCACAAAGAATTTTCTTTTCTTAGTTACTAATGTTTTAAACAATAATTTTCTTTTGTTTAACAACCCAATTCCAAAACAAAGCAAGTTGTTGAAAATGTTTAAACGTGTTGTTGAAAATAGATTAAATCGTTGGAAATATTTAGGTGACTATTTTAAAAAAAAAACACATTTAATAATAGACTTGGATAAAGTTATTGACTCTATTCCTAAGGTATATTCCTCATACACGAAAAGAAGTACAAGAAGTTAATGTAACATTTAAAAATAAGTAGATCTATGTCCGTATATGAAATAGCAAGAACAATTTTCAACAATCTTAATGCAAAGAAATCTAGCATAAGTATCTAGTTACATAATCCCGAAAAAACTAGCTACAAACAAATAGTGCTACATAGCACGTCGTATGCTTAGATATTCAATTTAGTTTGAATTACAACATAGCAATGTCATTAATAATTTCAACTAACAATCACAGAAGTGCACATAATCCACTATAGGCATAACACAGTAAAAGTCTTGTCAATCGTTTTGTGTATTAGAAACACAATGGTATACTAGCCTCATTTTGTTTGAAGACAAATTAGTTTCCTCCCCATTTCATAAGTTAATCAAGATCAATATTTTTGAAAAGATAAATACATAATTTTTCAAAGATATACCAACTAGGAATGTCCGTCTTGAAGGAAAAGGTAAAATACTAGTTTTACGTCAAAACTAAACACAAATTTTTGACCACCATGTAGTATTTTGTCTTTATGACTTATTTAAGTTGTGAGATAATACTTGAAGTATATTTTAAAAAATGAAGTAGACTTAATTACTGTAAAACACCAGGTGGCTACGACTTCTAACGGAGTTACCATTGATTTTATAGATTTTCAAAGTTTCTGAAAAACTGCCGAATCAGACAGGTGGTCCCCTTAAAATTAAGGGGGCCGCCCAGGATATAAGGGGGCGCCCAAATATTTAAGGGGGTCACCCACCTGATACTCAGAAATACATTTTTGTAAAAAATTATTTTCTGATCTTGCGAAAAGGTGTACAACTTTCTAAATTTGATACCGAACATATAACACATTAAATTAAGCATCCTTTTATCTCGACTAGTTAATTAGTGTATATAACATCCAAAACTAATATAATTTAATCAACAAAACACGTTTCAGAATTAATCTCCCTTAATGGGTAATTGATATATTGGTTCGAACGTCAATTTTTAAAACCCATTTATTTTGAAAATTAAGCGACGTGGCTCTGATTACTCAAATTGTTTGAAAAGCATAAGGGGGGAGGGGGGTAATAAGTTTTCCCTTTAAAATCTTAAAAATATGTTCGTATCAAATTGCCGATCAAGCTTACACACTAATATGATTGAGTGTTCATGACGAGCTAGTATAACACATAGTAATTACATCGTTTACAACAATACAAACCAACCCAATATTCACATTTATTCATGACATAAACATATATAAATAAACTATATAATCAACACATCATACAATTAGCAGTATAAATATAAAGCGATAAATCCGAGCAGAAAAGTAAAGAGATTAGTAGAAAATGCAAACCGAACACTAATGGATTTATAGTGGTTCGGTCACGAAGCACCTCTTTCCGCCCTACTACCACTCCTCATTATCCACTTCGAGAGTTTTAATTCACTAGTCAACAAGCTCCCCTTTAGCAGAGAAAATCGGACACCACTTTCGCTTAAATCAATCTGACACAAGGATAGATGTAGTTCTAATCCTAAGCGTAGAAACCAAAATATCATGCTTCACAACTTCCTCACTACTTTCAACGACTTGCACTAACACAACTTCACAACAACTTTCAAAACTTCACACATAATTCATAAAAAAAAAAAAAACTACAGATAACTTATTCAGGCCTTAGTATTCTTCACCATACTACTTCACTACTTCACAACCTCACACTACTTAGATCACACCACTCTAACACTACATACAAAGATCACCATGATCTAACTATACTTACAAGATTAGAATACATGGACTCGATCCTAGGGACATTGTCTGAATGTAAATCATGTCACGAATGCACTACTTCATACCTTCGTATCTTGAATTAAACGAGGGTCTCTTCTCTTGCACTTGAATGAATGGATGATTGGATCACATTTTAAACACACTTATAATAAGTTAAGTAATCAAAGAAGAGGGTTTGAAATAAGGTTTTAGATCTGAGAAAACTATGTGCAAAGAGGTGAGAAAATCTGTGGAAACAGTCCACTATTTATAGAAAAAATATTAATTTTTTATTTGGGCGGTCCCCTTAATTATACAAGGGCGGTCCCCTTAATTATGGACTGGTCCCTCTTTAATATTAAGGGGGTCGCCCATTTTTCGGATGCTTCCTTTTTTGTCCTTTTGTGGGGAAGGTTTTTCTGGAACTTTCTAGCCGTTTTTGGGTAGAAATTTTGAATTCAAAATATTTATTTTGAATAAAACATTTCTTATAAATACAAAATTGTTTTGTATATGTTTTAAAAATGTTTGTCCCATTTTATAAAAAAATGTAAGGTTTGGAAAAATAAAAAAATTGACTTTGATTCATTCAACAAATTAAAGTTTGTTTGTTCATACATTTAGTGATATACGTCGGGTGCGAACTTAAATTTGTTATTGAAGAAAGCTTGAGACGTTGAAAGATGTTGACGTATGAATTGATGATTTATGATTACGAGTAACTTAAGCATTTTACGTTATGTGTTATAAGTTACATGTTTGTCATTACCAAAACACGAAGAGAATGTATAGATTAAATATCATAATATTTGTACCAAAAAAATTAACTCTTCACAATCTCACAGACACAGGGGTGGATGTACATGGAGAGTAAAGAGGGGGAAAACCGTAGATATGAAGATTCGACAACATGGATGGACCTTTGGTGATCGGAGAAATGAAACATTGAGTTTCATTTGTTAGACATTGTTTAAATGGTGCTCAAAAGGTGTTGGTGTAGCTGCATGAAAATGAAACGTTGAGTTCATTAAATTAAAAACTTAAGATTTTGCCACCATTTGGTATGACCGTGTGGCCGGAACAGTTGATATGAAGATTCAACGGCATGGATGAACCTTATCGGAGATCGAAGACAGTTATGGCCTTTAAAAAACTTTAGATTTTACTTCCCTCAAAATAATTTCATATTCTATACACTTTATAAAAAAATACAAATTTGACCCTCCCAAACTAAATGAAGTGCCATTCAACCTACCAATAAGGTCATTCAAGTTTCGTTAATGTTCGACAGGTTTTATCTCATTTGGTTGGTTATAGTTAGCATTCCTCCCATTTAAATGCTTTGTAAGGTTGTTTTGGGGGTCCATGTTGGTAGTCAGTTGTAAGGTCAAGGATAAGTTGGTAGTTTGGTTGAGTATCGACAAGTTTCTACACGTAGGAAAAGGACGGTGACGATGCCTTAGCTACGCCATGTTTGGCCACCAATCGGGTATCACTTCATCTTAACACTCCCACTTCAAAATATCCCACTCACTCCCATTTAGTTATACATATATCCCCAAAAAAAACTTCAATATTTACATATTTCCCCAAAGCATGCTTTAATAGCATTGTACGTCATGCATTTAAAACTTGTGTTTTGGGGAAATATGTAATTTTTGAAGTTTGGTTGGGTATATATGAAATTCCCCCTTAAAAAAATGCCATGGATACCAAAACCAATGAAGCTAATTGTTACCTTACAAAGAAATCATCACCGATGTTCCCGATAGTCGACGTTTACTCAAATTACACACAAGGAACAATTTACTACTTACAAGATGCTAATATAAAGTCAATACGACAGCCAAAAATGCATCAAATCATTCGTTTATAAGTAATCTAAACTAGAGACTAAACGGTCACAATATGTGGTTACATTTAATCAAATCGAATTATGAGAAACATAACCAAAACTGTGGCAAAAGAAGAAAGTAGAATTCTGATTGTGGCTTTAGGTGGTTGAGCCACTTTGATGATGGTTGAAAAAAAAATTTTTGGGGGGCCAGAAGATGGAGGTGATGGTTTTTTTGTAGGAGGGATAGGTGCATCAGATATGCCGTCTGTTGGGATTTAACAAACTAGGTAACCAAGTTAGCTACGAGTACGCAGCAGAATGGAACTAGTTTTAGCACAAAGATTAACATATAATAAAAAGGAAGTAAACTAACCTTTAAGCCTTAGATCCTGAAAATAAGTTAGCAGTTAAATTACTGCCTCTACGGTTGCTCACACAAACACGTCAACCAAGTATGATTCGATTGCTAGTCAACCTTCACGAACCAAACACCACTTGTTGAATCGATTCCCAAACGCACCACTTGAGTCTTGAACCGAAAACCAAGAAACCCTAATAGGGTTTTAACCGAAAACCAAAGCTCCGAATTCCGGGAGTAGGGTTTTAAAAAGCTAAAAAACCAAAAAAAAAAAAAAAATTAACTGCATTTGACGCGAGCGCGCGAGGGGTGGAAATGTGGTGCATAATTTTAAAAAATTAATTTTATTTTTTTGCCGTTTATAGATTTGCTTAGGAGTAAGGGATATTATTAACGAGGAATGATTTTAAAGGGATTTTTTTTTGAGGTATCTTGGAGAGTTTAATGTATTCAGTTAGGTTTTTTGTAAATCGTCGAGCTGGGAGGATCGCCAAACAAACACTTGGGCGATTACTTTCTTGAATCGTTAGTATAGAAACAAGAAAGACCGAAAATCCCACTTGTATATATATAGAGTGAGCCGAATTTGGTGAGGGAAGGAGAAAAACCAAAAACGCTTATGAGGGTGAAAAAGATTTCATCTTCTAGTTGTTTAATTTGTAAACCAAGGAAGAAGAGAGCGCGCGAGTCACCCATATCTCTCATTATCTCTATCATCTCTGTTAAGAGCGGGCATCTCATGATTTTTTGAAAAATCATCACAAAGGTCTTGACAAGTTGATCTGAAGATGATGTCGTCTATGTAGATTTGGACGATGATGATATGTGAATCTTTTTTCTTGGTAAATAGAGTGTTATCTACCAAGCCCATGGTGTACGAATGGTCAAGAAGAAATGCCTTGAGTCCATCGTACCAAGCTTTGGGTGCTTGTTTAAGAACATAGAGAGCCTTTTTAAGTTTAAATCAGAGGTGTTTTTGATCAACGCGCGCGGAGACGCTGGGGGCGAGACGGAGGTTGAATCAACATAGACTTATTCATTTATAAATCCCTTTAGAAATGCACTTTTGACGTCCATTTGAAAAAAATTGAAGTCATGTGCACAAGTATAAGCAAGGAGGTTCTTATAGATTCTAATCTTGCTACAGGAGCATAAGTTTCATCAAAATCTATTCCTTCTTGTTGGTTGTATCCTTGTGCAACAAGTCTAGCTTTGTTTTTAGATATGACACCATTTTCATCTATTTGTTTTTTTACACACACACCTTTAGATAGCGCGATTTCATGAGTGTGAGAGAGTTGTTATCAAGTAGGAAAAACAAGAGTCCAAACATCAATTTGTTTTATCAATTGGTTTACACAACTTCTTGCATAGCATCAACTTTCTCATTAGCGAGTAGTCGAGAGCTAGGACATTTTTGGTTCTATGGAAGACACGATTACAAAATAAAGTTGTGTACTTGTTTTCCAATGTTGCAAGCGTCACAAAAATGATTTTCAAATTTTAGTTTTGGCAAGTTCCTAACAAGCTCTTTAGATAGCGATTGAATAAGTTGCATATTGGCGTGACCCAATCTTCGATGCCATAAGGTCGAAGTATCATCTATCGATGTTAAACAAAGACTATCTTTAGGAGAGTTTCCCATTTTTATTATATAAAGACCATTTTTCCTAGTCCCTCTTCCTATGGTAATGTCGTCTTTAAGAATTTCACTACCGGTTTCGATAAATAGTACTTTGCACTTTTTATCATATATTTGACCTATACTAAGTAAGTTAAAGCTAAGATTTTCTACATGGCTAACATCATGAATAGTAAGAGAGTTATGAGTGATTGTACCTTTTCCGATGATTTTACTTTTAGTGTTACTTCTAAACAGTACATTACTTCAGTCTATAGACTTGTAAGATGAGAAGAGATATGTGTTCCTGGTCATATGCCTTGAGCACCCACTATCTTTAATCCACTCATCCGGTTCAAGCTTGACTTTAGTCGAACCTAAAAACACAAAAAATACTCAAGCATTTGGTCCCCAATATCTCATGAGTCCGTTAGTGTTAAACATGTCGTTTGGTCGGTTCATGTATGGATATAGAGGACAAGATCCCCATGAACCAAAGTTCGGGGTTTGAATTTGATAGCCTTGTTGTGCTGAATAATCCCAACCAACTAGATGGTAATCGCTTTTTGGATATAGTGCGTTAGTTCTTCTATGTGACATTTTAGGATGTGTTTGGATTTTACTTTTTCTAAGTCCTTGACCAATTTTAAGGATTGGCGCTTGTTTTACATTCTTTACAAAAGTTTTTGACAATGGTTTTCTAGTTATTTGTATGAAGCTATTTTTCTTTACTATGTTGGGCTCCAATGTTTCAGTACTTTCTGCAGAGAGCCGGTTCTATTCGACTAAACTTGCCGGTTCTCTTGCAGAGGAAACCGGCGACACCGATTCTACAGTAGGCATTTTTTCATCCTTAGGGCTCAACTTTTTGGTTTTAACATTGCTAGTATAAACTATATCTTCTATGTATCCTATTCCATGTTTATCTTTTGGTGATTTTTGCATTTCAAGCATTTCTTGCAACGAGGAACTACTACTTTTAAAACTAGCTAGTTTTAAAGTTAGTGAGCTAATTTTAGATTGAAGGTTGATACATGATTCACATTCAAGACTATAACACCTCGTGTTTTAGGTCATTGTATGACATTATGTAATTCACAATTTATTTTTAGGGTTTTACGCGTTTGCTCTTAAACCGTAAACGTTAAGTTAAATCGCGTAAACTAAAAATGATCATTCAATGTAAACGGGCATTAAACGATTAAATGTTTACATCAAGAAAGTGTTATATGATTTTTATAAGGATAATTAATAACTTTGTTCATCTTATTTTTATTGGCTACGTAAAATGCTTACGTTTCACGATAAAACGCGTTTCGGCATACCCAGAAGCACCAAAACCTATCTACGCTTAAACGAATACCCACGATTACACCCAATACCCAAAATAATAAATATAACATCACATATATGTATATGTGGCCGAAATTTTCAAGTTATGACCAAGACTTATCAACTTGCTAAAAATCTAGATATTATAAATATCATAGGGAACAAACTCTTACACCATGAACCACTTGGCAATTTAACCTTGTGCAAGGGTTAGAAAGTAACCATGGTTAGGTTAAATAAGATATTTTTCCTTCCTATATATAAACATGCATGCATAAGTGAAGTTTCTTACAACTTTACACTTAACAAAAATCTTTTCTTTCTCCCTTTCTCTCCTAAAAGCCACGGCTCAAATAACAAACATAATCAAACCATACAAAATTTTTATACAATCTATACAACCCTTTACACATCAATCCTAAGGCATACTAATGTGTAAGCCAACGTTGTGTACGGTTTTCTTTTTTTTTTTTTTCGCATAGGGATTTGTTGAACACTAGTGAGAAAACTCTCGAGTTTGGTGCTCGGGGTAGTGGAGTAGGGCAAGAGGTTCTTAGTTACCGTAACCTTATAATTCGCGCGTTGTGGTCTTGATTGTTCTTACTTCTTATCTCTTGTCTTACATTACTTTTTCATTTCATTCTATTGATTGTTTAGTTATAGTTTTTTGATCTTATTGGGCAAGTGTTGAATCACTACAAGTCGAATCTCTAAATGTTTAAAACACTTTAACACCTTAAATTTACAATAAAAGCGGAAACTATTCACCCCCCCTCTTTATGTTTTCCGCAAGCCGGTTCAGTGCGTTTGAACTAGTTGTTCTCTTTGTGAGAGGAAAACCAATATCCCCAAATATATATTCCTTCACCTAAATTCTCAACCACCAAATCTTTACAATAGCCAAACCTATTCCCTAAAAACTAACACCCAACCCTAAAACACCCAAATAAAACAAAAAAAAAAAAACCACCCAAGGAATAAATACACACAACACAAAAAGTAACAAAAAAACACCACATAAATCGGCGACGCTGGTTCTTCATCAGCATATTTGAGTCCTCTAGGGTCTCAACTTTTTGGTTTTTTCATTGCTAGTAAAGGTTATATCTTATGTGTATCTTATTCCATGTTTATCTTTTGGTGGTTTTGCATTTCAAACATTTCTTGCAAGTGGAACTATAACTCTTAAAACTAGCTAGTTTTAAAGTTAGTGAGCTAATTTTAGATTGAAGGTCGACACATGATTCACATTCAAAATTAATCTCTTTGTTTCTTTCTAGTTGTTCTACTTTTGGTTTAAGTTCATAAGCCTCCTTTTATAGTACTTCATTTTTTCCTTTAGTTGTTTGTTTTTATTGATAATCCTAAGACTAATTTTGCATAGTTTATCATACTCCTTTTGCCATGACTCATTATCTAAAGATAAACTACTATAGTAAGGAGTGTCAGATAATAACTCATTGTTGTCAAGCGCCATGAAACAGATTTCTTCCTTCTTGGAATCATCTTCACTATCGCTCCAGCATCCAACAATGAATGCTTTTTGATCGTTGTAGGAGTGTTTAGGACAATCACTTATGAAGTGATTCGGATCTCCACACTTGAAGCACCTACGATCTTCTTTTTCCTTTTTGTCTTCCTTGATCTTCCGAAAGCTCTTTTTGTCGTCATGAGGTTGGCGGACAAACTTCCTTTTCTTCTAAAGAACTTTTTGAAATCTCTTACCGCCATAGCGTATTCTTCATCTTCACTATCCGAAAAAGATGCTTCTTCTTCACTTAGGACTTTTCTTTCTTTGAGAGCAAGTGATTTGTACTTTTCATTCTTGCTCTTAGAGATCTCCGAGTCCTTTTCAATTACTACCTCATAAATTTTTAGATTGTCGATAAGCTCGTCTAGAGGTAGTGTTGATAAGTCCTTGGATTCTTCTATTGCCGTCACCTTCGGACGCCATTTAGTAGGAAGAGCCCTCAAGAATTTTCTAACATGATTACGACTTGAAAAAGATCCATCAAGTGCTTTTACTGATGTAATAATAGTATTAAATCTAGCAAAAGCACAATCAATGGTCTCATCGTCAGAAATAGAAAATTCTTCATACTTTTGAACAAACAAGTTATTTTGTTATCTTTTACTTGCTTATTTCCTTGATGAGTGATTATAGAGATTCCCAAATTATCCTGGGCAATATCTTACATAAAGATTCTTTCATAGTCTTTTTTTGGTAAAGTAGTTGTATAAATCATTTTTGCTTCTCATTTTTGGAAATCCATTTTCTTTTGTCTCTTCTCTTCATATTTTTCATAAGGAATGATTTCAAACTTACCTTCTTTTTGAATGGTAGGTTAATAGTTTTCATGGACTATAATATGCCAAAGATCAATATCTTTAGACTTCACATAAGTTTCAAAATGATTTTTCCAATAAATAAAGCAATTAGCCTCAAAGAGAGGCGGTCGTAGCATAGATTGACCTTCTTTGTAGTTTTCCGAATCCATTATCATTTAAAAGATTTAAAATAAAATATATTGTAAAAACTTTGGTAACCTAGCTTTTTATACCAATTGTGAAAAACTAAAAGAGGGGGTGAATAGTTTTCTTGTTTTAAGATTTACTTTTCACAAATTTGTTGTGA
>BQNB010188439.1:0-11950 GCA_026074375.1 Tanacetum coccineum | reverse complement strand
GTCCCAACGCAAATTTTTTTTCCCCGAATCATACAAAAAAAAGAAAATATTAAAAATTAGCCCCGCCATAACGCATCGCCCAAAATAAACCTCCCGAAACGTAAAAAAAATTATTCGGGAAAAAATTAGTCCCGCCGCAACGCGCGGGTTCTTTTGCTTGTTTTAAACATAGACCAAGTATTAACTTGTAAGCAATAAAAATAAAACTTAGACATACAACGCTGTCTTTGGTTCAATGGTATCAGTGGATTAACGTTGCATTGTTTGTGCACAGTTTTGATTGAGAGTTTGAGACCTCAGTGTATCAGTTTGTTGCTGATAAAAAAAAGAACCAAAAACACCTGAAGCCCTTTATGAAACAACCATGGAGTAGCTCATTGTTTGTCACACACAAACCACATGTACACGAGCACATATTTATCAACATTTATTTACATATATGTGTTTATCATTTACATATTTCCACTGTCATCACTTTTATTTATTATGCTTTGGTGCTTACCATCTTAACAGGAGTCTGCTTCCAGTAGATCACACCTCCATTGATCTTATTTCCTTCTTTGGGCATATAAACCGCATTCCTATCGGTCGTCTTTTTTGAAGCAGGGGGCCACTGTCCACTAGTGATGGCCATGTCTTTTAGATGTTTAAGGCTTTCAAGAGTTTCAATTATCGCAGGCATCTTTGGCCTGTCTTTGGGGTTCGAGCTCACGCAGTACAATGCTAAAAGGGCCATCTCCTTGGCTCCCTTAACCGAATATTGACCTGACAACCTAGGGTCAATTACTGTGCGGACTCTTCGGCTACTAGTCAGGTATGGCTTGGCCCAGTCCACAAGATTTTGCTCGTTTTTTCGCCTTTTTTTATCCATTGCTCTTCTTCCAGTTAAAAGTTCTAGCAACACCACTCCAAAGCTATAAATGTCGCTCTTTGTGGTCAAGTGTCCTACAATTAACATATCCAATAGTACCTTTTTACTTTAGTTTTTTTTTTAATTAACATGTCTTCCGATATTCAGATTGGTTTAGTTAAGTGGTTTAAGATTACTTATAATTAGAAATTTCCTATACATAATAAGTTTGAATTCTGGACTTTTAAATTATAAGTAAATTACCAGTATTGACATATTCAGGGGCAGCATATCCATATGTTCCCATTACTCTAGTAGTGACATGAGTGTTTGATCCTTCTGGACCCATAGTTGCCAGCCCAAAGTCAGATAACTTTGCATTAAAATCCTGTCCATATCCAAAGAGGGGGGGATAAATAATGAATAATACTAACGAAAACACAGATATTTGTTTTTGTATTGAAATATTTGGTATTCTTAGTGTTTGAAATATTTTATAAGGAGATATTTGGTATTCTTAATGAGATCATGTCCATGGACTCATGTTATTGAACCACTTTTATTTTGTGGTATAATTAGTACACTTAGTTTCTTTAATTACTAAGAAGAGTGTGAATGACGATTGATATAAGAGGTTTGAATTACATACAGAATCAAGTAAGATGTTGGATGTTTTGAAGTCACGATATATAACAGGACTTTCAGCACCATGCAAGAATGCAAGGCCTTTAGCTGCACCTATTGCAATTTTTATCCTAATCCCCCATGGTAGGCAAACCGAGATTCCTGTTAATACAACAATTATTGCTTAGCTTTTAAGAAAAATTATACTAAAATAACCGTGTAGTAGATAGAAACTTACTCTTGAACAGATGATTTTCCAAGCTTCCACGAGGCATGAATTCGTACACGAGGACTCTCTCTTCTTCTTCACAACAATATCCAATCAGTTTTACCAAGTTTGGGTGCCTAAGTTGACCGAGAAATATCACCTCCGCCTTCAATTATACCATTGTTAGTATAGTGGTGGGAATAAACAAAATAATTAGAAAATATATATCTTGTATAAAGAAAGAAACCATTGAATAATAGAGAATAGGAATATGGACAAGCTTACAAGCCACTCGCGATGACCTTGCAATCCTTCAATATCAAGAAGCTTAACAGCAATGGGTTGAGCCTTCAAACCGGGCCTCATATTCTCATCCACATAACCCTTGTGCACCTTACCGAACCCACCTTCACCTAGCAAGAAATTGCTGGAGAAATTCTGAGTTATGGCTCTCAACTCGCTTAACTTAAAGTCCAACAAGTCAGGCCCGAAAGTGTTAGCTATGTCTTCACTAATACGTAAAGAAGAAGACCTGCTAAGGTCTGAGAAAGACATGTGCCTAAAAGATGGTGTTGGTCCTACGTTCTTGGAAAACTTTGATCTTGAGGGCCTGCATCGGCTAAAGTTGCACAAAACCTTGTCTTCGGCTGTACAACAGTAGGGTTTCCAAGATTTTCGTGTCTCTTTCATGGTTATTGTTTGAAATGGTTAGTGAGAAGGTGATCAATGGAGTATAAGTATTAACCATTTGGGGTTATCTTGATGCAAATCTTGAAGGCTAGAAAAGTTAGAGAAAATGCAACTACTCTCCAACCACTCTACTATAATGGGGGTGCTTTGTTACAATCTTTACCAAGAGGAAATTGTTTATGCTACTAGAATTGTCATTTAGGTGTTGTCTTCATGCCAAAGGGCTCCATTTCTAGATGTTTGACAAATTTTGAAGAAACTCTCTTTGCCAATAATATTCTATCATTCTGAGTTGAAAAGATTTGTTTTATTTGTACACACTCATATATGACATACACACATAGGTAAAGGAAAGTTAAACACAAAAAAACCTTGAAAACAAGAGTATTTCTTGGCCATTATGTCAAAAAATATCTGTCCGATTAATCCGTTTATTCATATGATAATGTCAACTCTTTCACATGTGGAACATAGTATCTAGTTTTTCACCCTCTACGTAGATATACATATCGGTATATGTATACATGGACCTGCGGTCTATACGTTTGTATTCGTACATATATGTGCATATATATGTATGTATAGCTATATAACACGTATATGTTACATGTATGTATATGGAAATACGAATAAATGCATAAGTGTTTTATACATCTGCACATCGGGACACCCCACACACAGATATATACAAACATAAGTTTGAGATGAAGCCCTAAAGGATCAGGATTTGCACATCTTGCTCTGTAGGCGACCGGGTCAATGCAAGTAGTTCCTAATCAAAGGAAACAAGATACCGAGAGAGGGATACTTGTTCTAGGCTAGTACTCTTGTTAAAAGGTCAATCCACTTGCATGAGACACAAAAGTTTGTAATCTTAAATATAAAACATGAAATAGGATGGGGGTTGTCTTTATCTCTCAGTATGCTGAGGATTTAGGCATATTCAAAGAAGGATTTCTTATATAGGAGTCAATTGTATATTGTCTAATGTTTGTAGATCTCAAAACATTGGCTAGAGTGGAGCTTATCTAAATAGATCGGCAACTATATTTTTAGTCTGTTATCAAATGGTCAGGCGAAACAAATACATTAAAGCTCTAATGATTTGACAAAAAGTACACATAATCTTTATCTTTATCTTTAGTACATATAAATGGTCAAACTTTGGTCTTGTTTAAAAGTAGAAAGTAGAGTAAATTGCATTTTTGGTCCATGTGGTATGGCCAAATTGCAGGTTTGGGACCTTAACTTTCGAAATTGCAGTGATGGTCCCTATTTTTAAGTTTTTGTTACAATTATTTGAGTTTTTGTTGCATCTGACGAAGTGTTAGCACTACTGTTTGGATTTACTTAATGCATGGTAGGATTGACCTCCGCATAACTTTAAAAATTCTTAAAACAATAAAAATAAAAAGAAAAAAGAGGAATGTGTTTCCATTCCAGTTATCTTTTATTTTGTGGTTTTATGTTGGGTGGGCTGCAAATAAAAAAGAAGAATAGTTTGGGTGGTTTACTGCTAGATAGAAAAGTAAGAAGAGTAGGTTTTTGTTATAATCTGTGTATGCCAAGAGGGCTTTGAAAAAGAAGTGTTCTGTGAAAAAAAGTCAACAAAAAAACGAGATTAAAAAGATCAAAATCTCGCCGAGATCAAAATCTCGCCGAGATCAAAATCTCGCCAATTTCTCGGCTAATATCGCCGAGAATATCGTTGCCGAGATTTTGATCCGAGATTTTGATCCGAGATTTATTTTCAGGCCGAGATCCGAGATCTCGACCGCTATCTCCCCAGAGATCTCGCCGAGATTAACTGCCCAGATATATGAATGTAATCTATAGGTACAACTAAATATGTTACATGTATGTATATGGAAATACGAATAAATGCATAAGTGTTTTATACATCTGCACATCGGGACACCCCACACACAGATATATACAAACATAAGTTTGAGATGAAGCCCTAAAAGGATCAGGATTTGCACATCTTGCTCCTGTTAGGCGAACCGGGTAAAAAAAAAACCAATGCAAGTAGTACCAATCAAATGAACAAGATACCGAGAGAGGATCCTTGTTTCTAGTTTCTGTACTCATTTGTTAAAAGGTCAATCCACTTGCATGAGACACAAAAGTTTGTAATCTTAAATATAAAACATGAAATAGGATGGGGGTTGTCTTTATCTCTCACTATGCTGAGGATTTAGGCATATTCAAAGAAGGATTTCTTATATAGGAGTCAATTGTATATTGTCTAATGTTTGTAGATCTCAAAACATTGGCTGGCAACTATATTTTTAGTCTGTTATCAAATGGTCAGGCGAAACAAATGCATTAAAGCTCTAATGATTTGACAAAAAGTACACATAATCTTTATCTTTATCTTTAGTACATATAAATGGTCAAACTTTGGTCTTGTTTAAAAGTAGAAAGTAGAGTAAATTGCATTTTTGGTCCATGTGGTATGGCCAAATTGCAGGTTTGGGACCTTAACTTTCGAAATTGCAGTGATGGTCTCTATTTTTAAGTTTAGGGTTGCAGTATGGTATCCATCGTTTTTGGTGTTTGCATTTTTTGGGATCCCTTTGATTTTGGTCAATTTGCAAGTATTTGGGGTCCATGGACCGGGACCAAATTTGCAACGAAAACTTGAAAATAGGGACCATCACTGCAAATAAACAAAAGTTATCGGTTCCAAAACCTGCCATTTGGCCATACCAACAAGGGACCAAAAATGCAATTAACTCTTAAAGGAGTTTAATTCATAAATGTCACCTAGTTGGTCATTCGGGATTACTAAAAATGTCTCACCAAAACTTATTTTTTCCCGGGAATCCTGTCCCCAAACGTTTTCACCCGTAACTGTTTAAGTTGTCACTTGACCAACATTTTCGTCAGCTTGACCGTTAACATTATGGGTATTTTTGTCTTTTCAACAATATTACATTAAACCTATATAACTTTAAAAATATGGTCCCTGTGGTTTATGTGATATCACATATTTAGTCCTTCATTTTTTTATATTTTTTTCAACTTTCTAATTAATGTGTGTTAATTTTTTTTTTTTAAATTTATGTAAGAATATTTAAAATTTTCGGTAAAATTTTTTTTTTTTGAAATGTTTTAAAAAAAAATTTCTCGAACTTGTTCAAAAAAAAAATTTCTCGAAAATGTTTTTAAAAAAAAATAATCGAATTTTTTTTTCAGCCTTTTATTTTCCTCGAATGTTTTTAAAAATAAAAATTTCGAAAAAAAATTTACCGAAAATTTTAAATAAAATTCTATTAAATTTTGACGATAAATTGGCCGAAATTTTTTTCGTTAAAAATTAACCGAGAATTTTTCATTAAATTTTTACATAATTTTTTAAAAAATTTTCGTTATTTATATATTTTTATTTATATTTTATGAATTTTTTATATTTTTATTTTTATATTTTATTTATTTTTAAATTTTTATTATTTATATTTATCATTTTTTATTATTATTATTACTATACTTTATTTTTTATTTTTTTTAATTTTTTTTTTTTTTTATTTTTTACTGTTTCCGTACTGACAACAAAACTTTAGAAAAAACATTAGAACAACGTAAACAAAAACCAAAAAAAATGGGAAACGTACGACAAACCGTAAAAATACATATATAGACTGATAAAAAGACTGCTGAAAGCGTACGAAAAAAGTATAAAACGGATGAAAATGATAAAGCGATAATAAACGTATAATAATGTACGAAAACATTAAAAAACTTTCAAAGAATAATATAAAAACCGGACAGCATGAAAACAGATAAAGAAGACAAAAACGGACCAAAATGTACAAAAACTTGGAACTTAAAAAAAACGTACAAACACGGAAGAAAACATATAAATTGTCCAAAACGCATAAAAATTAATTGGAAACGGATGAAAACCTAAAAAAGACGGTATAAAACCATAAATGGAATACGTATAAAAAAGTTAAAATTTTAGAAAAAATAAAAATAATTAAAAAATTAAAAAAGCAATAAAAGAAATATAATGTAATAATCTGTTACAGAGACCATTATCTTTGAAACACAGAGGAAACACATGGATTCATTTTCTGAAACACAGCCACGAGGGTAATATAAGTCCCATTGATACCAACCTAAACCAACACATTAACGGTCAAACAAACGGAAAAATTGGTCAAGGGACTAAACCCGATACGGGTGAAAACCTTGGGGACAGGATCCGGGAAAAAAAAAGTTTAGGGACCTTTTTCGTTAAACCCGACAGACCACAGGGACCATTTATGCAATTAACTCCTTACAAAATGAGTAATGTTGTTTGACTAAAATATCGTTACTTATAAAAGACAATACAATTTATTAATTACTTAAATACTTAATTATAATTTAACGCATAAACTTTCTCCATTCTCACTTACACCAATATATACAAAAAAGTAAAATAAATACTCACACAAACAAATTTACGCTACTATACATTGTCGCCACTATGAGCATATAAAGTCTAGTGTAATATTATTTGCAGAAGGAACCTTTTGAAATTGTAGAGAATGAATGTTTAATGTTTTACTATGGCAAATTCATAATATTGGGTTTGTTTAACAAGACTAGCTGTAGCTTGTAACAGAAGTTGGATTTGCAGCTTATAAGAGTTGGTGCTTGTAAAAGTTGGAGCTGAAATACCAAGAATGTGATAGCATAGGTATTCGAAGATTCTCTATTTGCTTCACCTTGATTTATAATTTTTGTTTTAGTTTGATTTATATTTATCAGTTTATGCCCATTGTCTGCACGAAGCTGATTGGAGCAAGGTAGGGATCAGATAGAAGAAATTATGATGTATGAGTCAAAACTTGTAGTATGATTCTTTTGTGAGTTATAACATACTATCGTGGCCACCGAATATATCACAAAGATATGTGTGAACATTTTAGGTTCGTTGATTGTTTCCGGTTAGATTGGCCAATAACATGTATCTTTTATATCTTTGTTCGAGTTGTTGCAGGTTAGTATAAAACAATGCCATTGAAGTAAAGACGTTGATAAAGAAGAAGAAGAAGATGGAGTCATTGGTATAACGATGTTCTTTGCTCTTTGATTGCCATTAAATCCGTCATTAGCGTAAGAATTGTAGGTATCCCAAATTCATTTTTTTAATTAATTTAAGCTCATCATTATCACATAATCAAGTTCATATATTTTAAATTACAGGGTGAATTGATATGGGGTTCATGTGTTGGTTCCTAACTTCCTATAATGCATGCCAAACAATCGTTAGCATTTTTTAAATAAGTGTTTTTTCTATTACAAGACCCGTGTATGCATGGTCAAGCTTAAATAAAACTAATTATTACTCCATATTATTGAAAATTGTCTTTTGAATAACTGTAAGAGATACTTTAGGCTACCCACTATCATAGTCGGTCCCGACTTACATTTTCCGGCGCCACGTCAGCTTTCTCTTTCCGACGACCTACAAGCGACCTTTTGCCACTATGAGGCGACCTTCATTTTTTTTACATCAAATTTAAATTTTATTAATAATAAAAAACATTACATTAATAATAAAAACCATTACATAATAATTCAAATAAAATTAAAACATTACAATAATAAAGTGAATCAGTGATTCGTCAATAGTATATATATAATATGAGCAAACAATCAACCAAATACCTTTAGCCAAGGTATTGGTTAAGAATTCACAAAATAAAATATATATGTAACCGGAAGTTTGATTTCCCGGGTCGTTATGTCCCTTGTTCCTCTGGAAAAAAATCAGGAGATATCGCATTACCATTGTCATGAATTATCATATTATGTAATATGATGCATGTGTACATTATATCCGATAGTCTACTTTGCGTCAACCCTCGAGCCGGATATTTAATTATCTTCCACTTCTGCTTTAATACACCAAAAGCTCGTTCCACATCTTTCCTTGCTGCTTCGTGCTTTGTCTTATACAATATTCGTTTATGATCATTCGTACCCGGATTTTTAATTGATTTAATAAGAACAGACCATTGCGGATATATCCCGTCAGTAAGATAATATCCCCTTTTATAAGGCACTTGTTAGCCCACGATGAACATCCGGTGCTCTCGCCGATTTGAGATTATTGAAAAGAGGGGATTGACGTAAAACGTTCACGTCGTTATTCATCCCGGACACACCAAAGAACGCATGTCAAATCCATAAATCATTGGAAGCTATCGCTTCCAATAAAATAAATGGATCTGGCCCGTGATCACCCCTAGAAAATTGAGCTCTGAATGCGACTGGGCAATTCGCCTACGGCCAATGTGTACAATCAATGCTTCCTAACATCCCAGGAAACCCATGCTTTTCATCATGATAAGCATAGAGTTTTTCCATGTTAGTATATGTCGGCTTTAGCAATAACTCTTCACCATATAAATTCATGACGACCTTACAAAAGTTTTAGAGACAATCGTGGGCTGTTGTCTGCACCCAATTTTGAAGAAATATTCATCAAGGAAATCAGGAACGCAATCCGATGTCATTGACGAACTGCCATGAATGGGGGGGGAGTACTCCTGGGTTTTCGGAGAAGTACGCCATTACTAAACGATCATGAGCACCGTAATGATCCCTTTCTACTCGGGTTCGATGGACTTTTGGGTTTGACGCGTCATAAACCGCTTGACATGCCTCCGTAAACGCAGCAAGCTCGCTATTAACTTCATCTTCATCGTCCGAAGAGGTATAAAAAAATAGATCGGAAGACATTGTGTAGATTATAGTGGTTTAAATGTGTGTAGAGAGAATTGTTGTTTGAATGTGTGATAAAAATGGTGAAATGAGTGGGTATTTATAGTGTTAAAATTATTTAAATTTTAAAAATTATAGAGTTTTTTTTATATACAAACAAAAAACGTATACTTGCACCCTTGAAAATGACCTCGACCTTTAGTCGTCCCTGCGACAAATTTATGCTTCGGTCTCCGGCGATGTCGGTCGCGACCGACTACCCACTACGGGGACGACCGACGGCGACCGAGTCGGTCGTCCGGCCCGTAGTGGGCAGCCTTAAGTGAGCAATTTATATAAACTATGAAAGGATTTCGGGTGACCACTTGCAATTAATTAATACAAGATAGTTAACTTTGTTGTTCGATACCTAATACATTTGTAGGCCTCTTTAACCACCATGAATGTTGTTTAGCACATTTTTCAAACTTGTGGGGTGCTTGTGAGATTAAAAACTCTTGAAACCCAAAGTATTATTTCTTGCAAGAATTATCCTCAAGGAATTTCTAACATTCATTTTGGCGTTTTCTTATTTGAGTGAGGCCATCAGCGACACCATTAGTCAAAAATACATACCATAAATATTTAAATGGGTCAATTTTATATTTATCCAACTCAAACATCATAATGTCATATTTACTCAAAACATGTTTAAATATATTGTACATCATGCATTTAAAACTTGTATTTTGGATATGAGAAATGCTATTTCCTCGTACTAGTTATTCCTACTTTTCTTCCTACTCACAGGATCCTGACAAGTGGCGGAACGGACATAAGTGGAAAAAATGTATATTTTATGATTGTGTGTAAGAGGATAAATAGAAGGATTTTGTAGGAGATTTTAACAATGCTCTTTGGATATATATGACATTTTCATGTTTAGATTAAGTATATTTGGAATCGTCTCTATTTAAATCATCGATGACTTATCATTTTTTTGTAAGTATCAATTTCTTCAAAGGTTTACTCACTTAGGGTTTTAGAAAATCTCTTTCAGGGTTTTTCTAGTGCGCTGGTGACACAAGTTTAAATCTTTAAATAAACACAATTATTTTCTTTCAGGGTTTTTCGAGTTATATGATCTTAAATATTTTTGTTTATGTTATATGATACTTGATGAAAATTATAACAATGAATATACATCTAAAACTTAATCTATTCATATATTTTGCATCAAGTATTATATAATACAAACCAAAATATCTAAGATCAAAATTAAAAAAGAAAGACTTCAAAAGTCAAAAGTGAACAATAATTTTAAGACGGAGGTAATATAAACTTATCACCGTTCCCTTTTTGTTTATCTAAGATGATCATATTCATATATCAAAATGCTATGTGAACATTAAAAAAGTTTATCTGTTTCCCCAAATTTGGACTACATATGTTCGTTGAAAAGAAGTCCAAATATAACGAATGATGTATGCATGGACCCACTTATTCAATAATGCTTTATAGAAGTACAACAGAAAACATGAAGCCTAGAAAAGACCAGCAAAGTACGATAAGTGACGAATTCATACAACTTTATTTTTGGAGTGTATGTAACTTTTTGCCCACATGTTTTATATTTTTTACAACAATCATCCCTCTTAAAATTTATGTTAACAATACAACATAATTTTTTATAGGATGAGCATTTGGGCCCGAATCCCGGTACCGAATTGAAACCGTATCAGTACCGTACCGAAACGATACCGACTCCCCGTATACGGTGCAGTATCGGTACCGTGATCGAGCAAAAAAAATTCGGGACAACTAATTCAGTACCGGTACCAAAACAGGATAGTACCGAAAAATACCTGAAATTTGAGTAGTCATAAGGAAAAAAACCAAATGTCTAAAAAACCTATTGTAGCAACCATAGCTCCGTCACAAATCTAAAAAAAATAAACCCTAACTTATTATTAATCACTCAAATCATCAAATTTACTATCTTTAAATCATCTCGATCATCATCATTAAAAAAATAAGATTTTCTTTTTACATATGTAATAAGACGTCGATCCTTAATATGCACCGTAGTTTGCAATGATTATTAGTTTATTTTATTTAATAATCAGGATATATAGTTACATCAATGATTATTAGTTTATATATCGAATTCGCACGTATCAGTATACATATATTAGCTTGTCGACTCAAGTTGTTAGTCACATACGAGTATATTATTAGTATATAATAATTATTAGTTTATTATATCTAGTTCGCATATATCAGTATACATAGTTACATCAATGATTATTAATTAATTTTGTATCTAAATCGCATATATTGATTTTATGCCGAGAAATAACATAATTTTTAAAGAAACCTTAATGTTTAATATTGATGAATCGGATTCGGGTTATGATAATGAACCCTCGTTCAAAATCACTCGAAAATGCATGTTATATTCTGTTTTTTGTTGTTGTCATAGAAAGTTACTAGCGTGAAATTAATAATTTTGTTTTTGGTCTAACAAAAAACGGGAAGTACCAGATAGGTACCGATTGTAACACCCCCAAATCTGGGTAGCAGCGGAATGTTGAATATCCGAGGGCGTTACTTCATAGATCAATAGCACAAGATATGAGAACGACCACTAAACGTGTCGTTTTGAAAAGATACATTGGATTAACAAAATGCGTGTTCATTACATAAGCTCATGGCTTTAAATTGTTCGACAATATAAGTAAAGATTTCGGTTTATAACAAATGTTCCCAAGATGTAATACGCCCAAATCTTTAGTACTGACTCTTTCCAAAGAGTGACCCCCAATGTATCTGAGCACCTCGTGCCTTATTGACCTGAGAAAACATGCTTAAAATAT
>BQNB010188438.1:0-11950 GCA_026074375.1 Tanacetum coccineum | reverse complement strand
TATGAGTCCATTTTTGTAAACCAAACTCACCCTATGTTGTTTCGCTAAACCAAACGCGCCTATTTCTGCTAAACCAACCAAGCGGGTCCCCTTTTGTTGTCTTCGCTAACCCAAACGCACCCCTTGGTGTAAATCTGCCCAAACCAAACGCCCCTTTATCCCAAATATGCCAAACCAAACACGCCCCTTGCGTGTTTCTACTATACCAAACGCACCCTAACTGTGTCAAACCCAGAAACAAACACCCCTTACGTTTTCTATTATGCCAAACGCACCCTAATCCGTTTTAAATAACCAAACGCACCCTATGTGGGGCTTATGCTACAACCCAACGCACCCTATCTGGTGGTTTGACCCGACACCCCCCCTGCTGCCATGAAAACCAACGCACCCTTTGGGGTGTTAACCCAAAACCGGACGCACCCTCTTCGGGTGGTGGCTGTCCCACAACAAACGCACCCTTTTCGGGTGGTTTTACAACCAAACGCACCCCTTTTTGGTGAAAATCCAGCCAACAAACACCCCTTTATGGTGGTGGCTGCCACCCCCAAACGAACACCCCCTTGGCTGCTATAACCCCCCCCCCCCCCCAACGCACCCCATGGTGGTGTTGTCCCACCAAAACGCACCCTTGGTGCGGGTATCAAAACAAAACGCACCCTTGTGGTGCAACATATAAACCAAACGCAGCCTTTTCGGTGGCTGAGGAACCAAACCGAACGCACCCTCGGTGCGGCTGCCGTCGGAGAAAGGAGGGGGAGGGGAAAAAGGGCGAGTGGCGGCGAGTGAGTATGATGAATGGATAGATCGGGTGAAGAAAAATACTTTTGGAGTTGGCCGGAAAAGTCCGCCGGAAAAGTTTTCCGGCGGCGGCAACTGGTGGCCGGCGGTGGGTGGCCGGATATTGAGAGAGAGAGTGAGGAAGATGAGTGTGTGTTATATTTTGATAAAATGAAAAAAAATTGATATAACTTTATATTTATATAAAAGTATAAAAATAAAGTGTAAGGTTTATAATAAATTAAGGTTAAAACTGAAAATATTACCACAGGGACTAAATGTGTAATTGTTGAGAAACTTTTATAAAATAATGGTTCGAGACTCGTTTGAGCCACTTAACGGATGATTCAAGTCACGAAACTTGCGCCATTGTTTTCCAAATTATTTTTCCAATAAAAATGAGTATTTACACGATTTTATTTCAGAATTGTTTCATAACATTTATTTGAAATGTTTGTTATTTATATATTTTTCCGATAAACTTGTCCGTAAAATGATCCTTTTACTCGAATATTTGCGTCTTCAACAAACGTCACTGAATAAAATGTTAAATAATTTATTAAATATTCTTATTTAATAAAACGTGATAATTAAATGTAATTTAATTATTTTTGTGCCGGTACTCGTTCTTGATTCTAAAATCTTGCGAGGGCATTTCAGTCACCTTCTGACTGTTTCCAGGTCTCAGTCAAAACTAAAAAGTTGTCAGGAATGTCGTTTTACATCAAATTGCTTTAGAGTCCGAATAATGAAAACGTGATTTAGTTGCTCGTTTTTGATAAATCAACCTAGGAATAACTTATATCTCCTTTAAAATTCTGAAAATTCTCGGATGTTACAAAATAGTTCAAAACTGCTTTTGAGGTCTTGCCTATGTTTCTCTTACCATGTATGATGCACATGTATGCAACTACTCGTCCACCTTCATTATCTTATGTTTGCAATGTTGTGAATGATGTCTAACTAGGATAAAATAAACGCTGCCCCATCAGACTCCCACAACACACTTTTGAGAAATCCACCAAATTAACAAATAGCAGCTAGCTCTAGCCACTTATCTTGCTACTTAACCATTTAAATGAGCTTCTACTGAGGCTGTTATTAAGGTGGTCAGTATTGCAATAGGGAGCTGTTTGGATGTGTCCATCTAGCAGATGGTTAAGTAGCAAATCTAACAAGATGGTGACCGGATGCGTCTGAAAAGGCGGGGTAACCTTACATGGGTCATTGTTGCAGCCAACACTACCGGTTTCTTGGCGATGTAACTTAACCCGGGTTATGATTGCAGCCAAGAATGGTGTTTGGTTTTGCTTCTATATATGCGACGTGACCCTTATAGGTATCTTTGATTCGGTTATATATTTTACTAAGGTTGTTGCTAGTGAAGCGGAGGTAAATTTTTCACATTAATGTATGTTTTGATTGTGCTTTCTTTAATATCTTCTTTATTGTTTCATAAAACTGACAATATTTACTGTTTGTTGTGGAGGGACTTAAAAAAACAGAAGAGGTACTTGGTAACAATGGTGATTAGCTTGGTGGCAAAAGCAGAGCGGTGATTGATAGATATGGTGCATAAATAAACAAAAGGTAATTTCTGCTGAACATGTTTTCTCTATTATACGACTCTATAATTTTTTCAAATAAGCATGTTTTATTTTAATCCTCTCCTAGTACATTAAACGATATTGGCAATTGCAAAGTAAATTCTTTCTTATTTTTCAAATTTAAGGAAATTTCCCAAGTGAGGCTTAAGATTCTGCTGATTAGTAAACACGATGTTGTCTCTAGACCCTTTTTAACGTATCTGATGATTATCGATTTCAAGTTCATAACTCATAGTCCATAACGGATACCATAAGCCCGACTCATTTATAAATTCTATTTACATAAAGAAGCGTCGCAAAATTATGTAAGTAAGAAAATGAAAACTTATGGTTCGGTGATTTAAAATTTATTATTTAAAATGAAGAGGCGTACCAATCCTTTCTTCAATAATGTAAATATAAATCATCTCTACTTAATAATTCCCGATCAATACGAGTACCCACTATAACTTTCCAATGTGAATGATGACACAATGACAATGCATTTGCTCCAAAGAGTATAATGTGACGAGTATTTAAAACTCCTACTTCGGAACTAAGGAGTAAAAACTGCCATGTACGAGATCAACATATAGTTCCAATAGTTAATGAGTACTCGGTTAGAGTAAATAAGGTAAAGGTCTTTATGAACGAGTTAACATAGCAATTATCATATAAATCCTCCTATTACAAGTCCCGCCCATACAAGACTTGTAATACTTAGATTTATACATAATCCCATGTAAACAGAACTGTGACGGGCTTTGTTAATATAGCAATTATCATATCAATCCTCATATTACAAGTCCCACCCATACAAGACTTTTAATACTTAGATCATACATAATTCCATGTAAACAAAACTGTGACGCTCTCCATGTAATACGATATAGTATAAAGCTATGAAGAAAATAATATCTTTAGAGACCATTGTTTAACTTACAATGTCTGAGAACGAAGTGATACCATTGCGCAACTCACAGTGTCTAACGGTAGAAATGAGACCCATTGGCAAAAACCCACATGTCTTAAAAAAATACTCTGGTATTTATATAAATAACTATTATATAAATAAACGTGCGATATACGTAAAAGATGTAAGCATATATATTACATATATGTATGTCATGTAAACACTTAAGGTAACAAGTAACCTAAGCAAGTAAGCAAGTAGTGTGTGTGCACTTAAAATGTTTGTTGTGATGCAATTATTTGTGAAAACAGATATAGTCTAGGGGTAAAAAATGCAACCTAGTTCTCTATAACCAGTGCTCTGATATCAATCTGTAACACCCCCAAATTTATCAACAACGCAGCGGAATACCACTTGGGGTGCTACTTCATAATACACAGCGCTAGATACAAGAGAACGACCTCTAAATGCGTCGTTTGTAAAACAATCTCCGGTGAATTTTCTGAAATCAAAATAATATTGTCCCATAATTGCATCACCAATGAAAAACTTAGAATGTAAAGACCCAAAGCCACATTAAATAATCCAATGCATCTAATTCACCTTCCGAGAAAAACCATGCTTAGAAGTGTCAACATTTAAGTTGGTTGATTCATAGATTAAGTTTAAATATGAATGTAAGATTTCAATGAAGTATTGTCCAATGTATCATCACAGTACCATTGTAAAATTCCCAAGAATTATAAAGAATGCACGACACATTTTATGTCACCAAAAGTACCAATCTTATCCCAAAGATTTATAAAGAATGCATGACCAATTTAATGTCACCAAAATATTTCAAGTATGTATTGCCACTTTATTCAAGGCAACGTAAATATCCATGTGAGTATAAAACAATGTTTACGATTACTCTAAGCTCGTGAAACGTTGTGATAGTATGTCATGAGAAGGTGGCTAGGATACCGTTGGAAGATGCTGAGATACTTCGGGTTCATGGTGAACATACACAAGGAGTCATAAAAACCTTAATGAACACAAAGGTAGATGAACTAAAATTGAGTGATATTTCCATCGTACGAGATTTATTGATGTGTTTTCGGAAGATTTGTCGATGACCACCGCAACGACAAGTTGAGTTCCGCGTAGACTTAGTTCATGGAGCGACGCCGGTCGCGAAGTCTCCATATCGTCTAGCACCCTCAGAAATGCAAGAATTGTCTGAACAACTTCGAGAGTTGCAAGACAAGGGTTTCATACGACCTAGTCATTTTCCGTGAGGAGCACCTATGTTATTCATGAAGAAGGATGGTTCTTTTCGCATGTGTACTAATCGTAAGGATCTGAACAAATTAACTGTTAAAAACCGTTATCCACTCCCTAGGATTGATGACTTGTTTGATCAGTTACGAGGAGCGTGTCCTTTCTTAAAGATAGATTTTCGTTTAGGTTATCATCAGCTACGAGTGCAAGTGGATGCCAATCCAAAGACCGCATTTCGAACGAGATACAGACATTTTGAGTCTACGGTTATGCCTTTTGGGTTAACCAATGCACCAGCGGTTTTCATTGACTTAATGAACCGGGTTTGTAAACCGTACTGAGGTAGGTTTGTCATCGTATTCATTGATGACATTCTTACCTACTCAAAGTCGAAAGAGGAACATGAAGTTCATTTGAAGTTAGTGTTGGAGTCAATGAGGAAGGAGAAGTTGTATGCCATGTTTTTAAAGTGTGGGGTTTTGGTTGGAAGAAGTGCATTTTTGTAAACGAGAAGATATATGTTATTCCTAAATTGGACTTTTCAAAAACGACACCGCTAAATCCTTTTTCACGACTCAGACTCATAAAGCCAATTTGATGTAAAACGACATCCGGACAACTTTTTAGTTTACACCGCCGAGACCTGAAACAAGCATAAAAATGATAAAAAATACCCTGCAAAAATTTTGAAAAAAAAACAACGCGTACCGACACGAAGATAAGCATAAAAAATAATTAAATTTATATTTAATTATCACTTTATTAAATAAAAATATTTAATAAAATTTATTAATATTTTATTCAAAAGCGTTTATTTAAAAACGCAAAGGTTCAAATTAAAGTTTTATTTTTACGGACAAAGTTTACCCGCGACACCCAATGGTACCAAATAAATAATAATGATTTTTAAATAAGTTTTATAAAAACATTTATAAAATAAGTCATGTAAATACTCATTTTTATGGGAAAAACTATTTGGAAAACAATGGCGTAATTTTCGTAATTTAAATCAATCGTTAACTTACCGAAACGTGTCCCGAACCATTATTTAACAAAAGATTACACACTTAGTCCTTTTAGTAATATTTATAATTTTAACCCTAAACTATATTAAACTTGTCACTTCTTTTTAAACTTTCTAATATATATATGTATAGCAACTAGGGTTTTATCATTTTGATAACCCTAGCCTCACACACACATACTTCATCTCCCTCCTCCACTTTTCCGGCACCACCTCCGGCCAACCCACCACAGCCGACGCCACAGTCACCACAGTCACACCACCATCACCTCCATCATCGCCCTCCCACGCCACACACCATCTCGTCACCACCGTGACCACCCCCACCAGCCGCTATCACACCAGCCCCGCCACCACCTCCATCTCCCCGTCGTCACCACCACCACCTTCGCTCCACCATCATCACAGCCACGTACCACCACCACTTTACCCCTTTTAACTCCGAGTTTGGATGGTTATATTACATGTAAACTAAATAACAAATTATAAAATGGTTTTGTTGGCTTAAGCTAATTTTTATTTTTATTTCTTTTCTTGATGTGGTTCTTTTATTTTATTTGTTATTATTCGAGTAGTAAAAACGACCGAATCGGGGTGTTTGTTTCAGCGTATAAACAACCCCAAAAAAGGGTGTTTATTTATGTGATTTGCAGCCCCAAATAGGGGTGTTCGCTGCTGCGTTTTACAGCCCAATAGGGTGTTTCGCCGCTAGCGTTTTAACACCCCCAAAGGGGTGTTGGTTCTGCGTTCGTCAGCAGCCAACAGGGGCTTTTGTTTCTGCGTTTTAACGCACAACAAAGGGTGATTGGTTTCGCTGGTTAAACAACATATAAGGGGCTTTGGTTTGCTGTATTACAGCAATACGGGTGCTTTTGGTTTTGTATTTTCGAGCAAGTAACCCACTAAGTGGCCGTGACCTTAGGATTGTTTTTATCCGCGACCGAAGAAGTTTCTAAAGGGTGGGTTTAGTAGCATTTTATGTTTAAATACGCGGCGATGTGTTTAGTTTTAACTTAATTTTTATTCTTTATTCGATCCGTTTTAGTAAAGTTAAAAACATGTGGATAAATTGCAACATTGATTGATTAAGGGAAAAACATTGAAATTGGTAAATATGGGAAATGTTGTATAAACGAATAGGTCATGTCGAAATTTATAAAAATTTCTATACTTAGTATTTTTCACTTAAATTTCTATTATCTTAGAAAAACTGATAAAAGAACGAGAGATAGTATTAAGATTTTTAATTTGTAATTATACAATAAACTGGTAAATGAACGAAAGCTATACTTTTACAAACGAGACAACTAGTTTAATTAAAACGCGTAACAAAGCTAAATTATAAAATAATTATTTATAATTCCCGATCTAATAGACAAATAATAAACTTTGTAAAAACTTTGAAAACGTTATTTATTTAATTCATAACTTTAAAACGTGTGTTTACTTTTATGCAAGAACTCTTAATTAATTTACTTGGCGATTTCCAAACACGTGTCGAATTATATTGTTACAATTATTTTTCTTACGTTTCTTATATAATACTTGTAAAGTATTATATATTGCGACTTATTCTTTTGGTTGTTTGTCTTTATTATATAATTCACCATATGAATTGTATAATTGTTCCTTTTTCATATGTAATATATACGGAATATGTTACATACTTTGCGTTTGCTTTTCGAGTTATTTTATTTAACCAACCACCAAACTCTTACAACTTGAAATCCAAATCCTTTATCAACGTGTCGCGTTGATGCACTCATCCATCGGAAAACCCCAAATTCATCATCCTAAACTAATGGGTCTTAGCCGTTAAGTTAAGCTGCATCTTCTTGGTCGAGCCGTTCCGTTTTCCGTTTGTGTTGTGCTTATTATTTGCATTTCTGCTAATTGTTCTGCAACATCAAGGTGAGTTCATAGCCCCACGTTTTACTTGTTTTACATATACTTTACTACTTTTGGGGTGAGAAACATGCTCTTTTACAAACTCGTTTACGTTACTGAATTTCAAACTTCGTATTTATTTATACGTTGATTACAAAACTCTTTACATGATTGAGGTCACACTCGTTTTTAACTTAAGGATTTAATGCTTTAAGCTTTTACAAAACGTTTTATTACTTTTACATTGGACACGAAGTGTTTTCTAATTATCGTTACCTGTTAAGTGTTGCCTAAGTTTTGTCTATACCAACCACTATTGTCCGAACTATATCATAAACCGTTAGTCACCGTATACAATGGATTGGTTACTGAGCGTGAAACGTTAAATAGATCTATTGAGACAATGACCCCTATCAGCTTTGTGTCCCGACTTAACGAAGAACAAACGGATATATGTCATGTCGATGTGCGTTATGGTGGTCTTTGGTTTGGGACACCAGTTAAGGGCAGGAATACTATGTGGCATGATATAATATGCCCTGTTATTATTAGCATCGGTGTCATGAGCTTAGCGCAACAGTAAATACTTTTGTGTGAAGTTGTATTCGTTATAACTGTCACATACGTTGAATAACTTGTGGTCCACACTGCTTTCGTTGAACGTTTCAAATTGCTAAATGCTTTTCATAATACTGTGAGTAAAACAGTATTCACTAAACGTTTTTTATTCTTGTAAATGTTTTACTTAAACCTATGAATTTTCACTTCAACGTTATGTTGAACCGTTTTTTAGCATGTTTTTCCTCAGTGGATTAACTTTGTGACCTTCTTGACGTGCTATGTGGAGTCTACGTGCAATATGATACCCTATTTCAAGACTTATCAAATTATCATACTCGTTGTCTTTTGAAAACATAAATTTCGCTTCCGCTATCTTTTAAAACTAAATTATGCTTCCGTTACATTTTACTTATGCTTCCGCAAATGTTTAATTTCTTTTGAATCTTGTAAAACTTATCTATTTTTTTAAATAATGCAACGAGTTATGATTTTCAAAACGTCCATTAGTGGTCGTTCTCTCGTGCCTTGTGTTCGAAATATGATGACGTCACGCCCTCGGACACGTATTCCGTCCAGGCCCCGTCTGGGGGTGTGACAGATTGGTATCAGAGCCAAGGTTATAGAGAACCAGGTAGAATATCTAGGTCTGGTCTATAACCAGTATGTGATCCTTACGTGCTTTTATGTGTGCCTTATACGTGTTTTTGCTATGAGCTTACGCTTGTCTTTTCTCTGCGGTTACCTTTTCTCTGTGGTTATCTTTTCTCTGCGGTTATCTTTTCTTTGCGGGTATCTTTCCTCCGCGGTTTACGTTCGCCTTACGTATATTCCTCTATTTACTTATATGGAAGTTGTCTATATGAATATTAAACTTTTCTAAGACATTGTGGATGACACAATGGTCTCAAAAATTTGTCTAAGACATTGTGAGCGATGCAATGATCTCGAACTTATTTTTCCTAACCTTATACAATATCGTTTTACGCGAAACCCGTCACGGTTATGTTTACATGGAATTATGTATGAATCTAAGTTTCACAAGTCTTGTATGGGCGGACATTAACTGGAGGTTAAAATAATGGTAATTACTATTAAACTTGTTCATAAAGATCTTTATCTAGTGAGCTGGTTCTTCATCAGGTTCATCAACCAGCTGGAGAGAACTCTTCACGGTATGAACTTTTGCAACTTTACCCTTGCTGGCCTTTTGTAGTGGTGTAGCCTTGGTTGACTTTTCTTTGGCAGGCTTTGGCTTGGGTGGCTTAGCAGTAGAGGCCTTAGAAGGTTTTTCCTTGGTTACCTTCGGCTTTGGTGCAGGTGCTGGTTTGCTTGACTTCTCGATAGCTGGCTTTGGCTTGGGTTGCTTGGTACTTGCAGATTTCTCTTTTCCTTCCTTTTCGGCCGCAACTTTCTGATCATGCTTTGCGACCATTTCCAAATAAGCATTGTAGTACGGTGCATTCTTGATATTGTTCGAGATCAGCTCGTTGGGAATTGGCATTCCAAAGACTTCATCGACTTCGCCTTTGGAAACGAATTTGAGATTACCAAGTCTGAGGTCTTCTTCAGCAAGATGAAACGGAGATGCTGATCTTTGGTGAATATTGTGAATTCTTCCCAAGTGACAAATAATAAGCTTCGTGAACCGACAATAAGGAATAACGTGAGGCTTGTCTTTCCTGCCCTTCTTAGTGGGACTGCCCAGATTGGCCTTATCAGTAAGAAAGGTCTGCATAGCTTGCACGAACTCTTCCCACATAAGTTCAGCATAGTCAACATTAGTACTTGTAATAATTCCCCAAAGCATCTGAAGAACTGGATATCTGGGCCTATCATGCCCAGAAGTCTTGCCTGTGAGACATTGGTTGATCATAGACAATATTGCTCTCCAGGGCTGATACAGGTGATTCACCGCCATACTTGACACAAAGTGAATCACCTCCGGATAACCCAGCTCATTCACGAAGTCCATAATTGCATCACCCGAAGGAGGTGACACAAATGGGTGAGCTTGATCAATGGGGGTTATCTCTAAAGCTTCCCTCAGAAGATTTGCATCCAGTGTGAACCAGTTTTCATCCAGCTGAAATCGGTAAGTCCTAGCTTTTTCCACATATGTAAGCGTGTTCCAGAATTGTTGAATGTAGATAGCTGGAACCGAGGCAGAAGCAGTGAATGCCCTGAAGAAGTTTGTGTTTTGTAGAATATCCACAGCGATCTGAAAGATTGGGTTCTTTTGCCTCTTTTGAAGATCCAAGACATGGTTGCTCTTTCCGATAGGCACCCACGCAGCAAAAGGAAGAATCTGATCATCAGATCTTGTGGGAGCAGGAGCGGGAACATTCTCATCAGCCATTTTGTCTGCACAAGGATATCAACAAAGACAGGCAGACAGGACATATATTTTGATGTTAGATGAGAACATTGACATGCTTCGATTGATTATGGTGAGATTAAGATAACGTTGGTCAAGGATATCCGATGAACACAAACAAGTTAACAAGTCCCGGATGGGTGTTAACGAGGTAATTGTGCCTTTGGATTGGGCCTTGAGAGGGTATTGGGACTAATGGGCCAAAACTTTGAGATTCTGGCCCAAACCGCTACCCACTAGACACCAAACCGCTGTGAGGAGAGTTAATCAAACCGCTGTAAAGGTAAATGATCAAACCGCTATGTAGCGGAATGATCAAACCGCCATGACCAAACAGCTACGAATATAATATTCATTTTTAATCAAACCGCTATGATCAAACAGCTACGAGTATTTTATTCATTTTAATCAAACCGCTACCAGTTAAGAAAAATTCAAAATAGCGGTTAGGATTATTTTAATAATAAAAATAATCTTCATCAAACCGCTACCTCGTAGCGGTTTGCCTGCTCAAATAAAATATTCAATAAGTCAAATCGCTATTATGCAGACCTAGACAAACCGCTATTATGCATTTATATCAAACTGCTATCAAGAATATTTTGACAAACCGCTATCAAGAATATTCAAAGTAAACCGCTATCAAGCATCTTTAATCAAGCAGCTATCAAGAACGAGTGGCAAACCTCTACCATTTACATAAAATGCAAACGCATTCGACTACCATTTAACGCACAACGGAACATGCATATGAGGGTTCCGACACATTCCTTAGTGATTCCATAAACACATACACACTTAGTATCACACCCGGCAATTTTTAGAAATTTTAAATTACTATTTTACCCTTTGACTTTTTGGTTACGACTTGAATTTTTGACTTTTGACCTTCTACGGTCACATAAAAACGATTACCGCGTAGACGGTAAAATTTTTGAAACGCATTTAAATAATAAATCATAATTACTATTATTATCGCTCATTTGCAAATTTATTTTTCTAACTTATTTGAAAACGAGAATATATATATATGTTATTCCTAAATTGACTTATCAAAAACGACCCGCTAAATTACGTTTTCACGACTCGGACTCTAAAGCAATTTGATGTAAAACGACATTCCGGACAACTTTTTTGTTTTACCCGAGACACGAAACAAAGCAGAAAATGACTAAAATAGCCTGCAAAGTTTTGAAAACCGCATACAACGCGTACCGACACAAAAATAATTAAATTTATATTTAATTATCACTTTTTATTAAATAAAAATATTTAATAAATTATTTAATATTTTATTCAAAAGTGTTTATTTAAAAACGCAAATGTTCAAATTAAAGTTTTATTTTTATGGACAAAGTTTACCCGCGACACCCAATGATACCAAATAAATAAAAATGATTTTTAAATAAGTTTTATAAAAACTGTTAGCCTCAAAATATTGAGTCGAACAATGGAAGTTCGTTCATAATTATATTAGGTCTTAGTCACTAAATTGATATACGTTGTATTAGGCTAGACGGGTAAACGGGCTCTTATTTGTAATCTAATCGGTCACGTGTATC
>BQNB010188437.1:0-11950 GCA_026074375.1 Tanacetum coccineum | reverse complement strand
TTCAATTCTCTTAGGACGACCTAGACTTACCTAATACTATATTACACTCGATAGGGTATACTTGCCCGAGTGTTGTATTTTTAGTTAAAATTGATATTTCTAGTTATTATAAATTTAAAGCTTGAAAAACACACATCAGCCATTCTGGTCTCTTGTATCATTGATAAACACCCTCCTTCTTGAAAATATTTCAAGCATACCTTGAAACATAAGAAGGAAGAGTTAACTCTGGTTGAGTTAGGCAGTCATCTACGCATTGAGAAGTCCCTCAAGGTGCAGGATAATGACAAGCCAAAAGGCAACAATGTTGATGGTCCATAGTGATTGGACGTTTTTATGTAGATCTTAGATTTAGTTCTAAAAAAATTGTTTCCTTGTTTAATGTTTTGCATGTTCCTAATATTAAGAAAAAATTGGTTTCATGTGGTATTTTGAATAATTGTGCTTATAAACAAGAGACTGAATCAGAATCTGATTAATTTGTTTTGTCTAATTGTGCTTATAAACACATATCCATTTTATATCAAAATAAACTCTATAAAGACCAAAAACATAATAAAAATGGCAAAGATATGCTTGTTTTTGTGTTTTGTATGTGCAGATACGGATAAAGCAAAAACCACAAGGAAACGGTTAAAACCGGGCAAACACGAACACAAGGAACGGAAGAGCACAAAAGAAGCCAGGAATTCAAAGTCAAAAAGTCAACCAATGGTCAAACCTTGGTCAACTCAGGTCAACCAAAGTCAAACCCACTAGAAGACAAAAATCCCAAAATTACAATATTAGCCCATAACCCACAAATGCTAAGTCCATGGACCAATCTTGCCAAGTTTGGAAAATAGTTTACACTTGGACTTTTATTATACAAACAGAGGGACTAAAACTGCCAATTACCCAAACTTACCCCTTTTACCCCGAGTCAAACATATACCCCTCTTTCAGTTAAAAAGTGAGCGGGAAAAACAGTTTTACACTGTTCATTATCTTCCCCAATTAACCCTAGGGTCAAATCATTGGGGCAAATAGAAATTAAAGGCTAAAAAGGACAATTCATGGGATCATTTACACATGGGCAGAGTCTTGCATCATCAAACGCACCTCATTGGTCAATACTCACAAGAAAGGCCACGTTGGAAGAAGGAAAGCACAAGTGAAGATGGGTTTTACACTCAACTCACTCACAAAATTAACACAAGTGTCTCAATCACGGATTGCCACGCTGGTAATCCGTGTGAGATAGCAAGTGATCCAACGGCCAAGAATGAATTACCAATCATTGAAAGATTGTACGGCTATGATAGAAGGGAGCGTGGGAAGAGACCAAGGGGCTAGAAGGTTCAGCTTCAGGCTATAAATAGCCTCACATTTCACACACTTCGGGGGAGAGAGTTAGCTTTTTAATTTTTATCTTAATTTAGTTTAGCTTATGCAATTTTCATAAATTTTCTTTAAAGTTTTTTTTAATTTCCTTTACAGTAATGTAACAAGCTTTTAGATTAATGAAATTGGTTTTTATCTGTCATAAGCTATTACTCTACTCATAAGCTCTCAATAAGCCAAAATAGTAAGCCACAGTTTAATAAGCTCTACTTAAGCTCTCACAAGTCTCTAAGCTTGAGATTGAGCTAATTTGTTCATTTAATCTATCTAAATCCTAAAATCAGTCTAATTACCTTAACTGTTGGAATTTAAGCTAAATGGAAGGAGATCTTACAATGGAAGAGCTCCCATGGACTTTTACTTGCTGTTGATAAGCTCATTTGAGCACTTTAGCTTCTGTTTAGCTGAAGCTCTTTGTATGTTTTCATTTAAATCATTTGTCTTTAAATTTCTAGCTTAATGTTTGCTTATTAGCTTATTAATTTTGCTTATCTGTTTTCTAGTTGCTTATTTGTGCCTTATATTGTCTTAGTGTGCTTATTAATCATGTTTGTTAATCTGTTTTTAGTTATAGGATTGTAGATCTTAGATTTTCATTGCTTGTCTTAAAAATCATAAATACCAAAAAAATAGTTAGCTTAACTTTTAGATTCTTAAATCTAGCTTATTTAGTTGTTGTTTTGTGTTTGTTAAGCTTGTTATAAGTAGTTTATTATCTGGTAATCAAATTTTGTTAAGTGTATTTCAATTTCTAAGTCTAAATGCAATCTGTCAAAAGCTTTAAGGGGTGTTTGGATTAACATTGTTTGACCTCTAAAAGTCAAGATCACTTTGAGTTTCAATTTGGACAGCTGAGTTTTCATAAATAAATAAGTTTTAAAAAGGTTTGAATGATTAGTTTGAGTTTAAAATGATTTTGTGGCTTATTATCTTTGTGTCAGCACCAGGGGAGCTTTTGCTCTTTTAGATCTTTGAGATTTTTGATCCTAGTTTTCCTAGGTGTAGTATTTGCTTGTTTAAGTGTTCTAACACTCTCATTGAGTGAGTCTAGTGCAAGGGAAACCACCAAGGTTACCTGCATTTTGGTTTTAGCACTTTTGGTCAAGTGCATCAGCAGTAGTAACAAGAGTTACTACTGCTGTCTTCTTTAAGCTTCAATTTAGCCAAGTGTTTGTAGGATTTAGAGTCTAAAATTCTATAGGCTTATAGATTACAAGTAGCTTAGTATAGATTAAGACTTATTTTTCATTTTCTAGCTTATTATCTTAGGTAAATTAGTTTTTAAAGTTTTCAAAAATCTCAAAAAGCCAAAAACAGTAGTAACTAAGTCTTAGCTTTTAAATTTTGATTTTTAGCTTATAAGTTTAGTTTTTATGAGTTTGATTTATAGCTTATATGTGGATTGTTAAGTTTGCAAAAGCTAAGCTTCTGTCATAGCTTATTGAGCTTTTTAGCTTATTTAGATTTCTAGTTTTTATTGCTTATTCTTGAGTTTACCTCTTAGATCATAAGATTTAGATAGTTTTTAGTGATCTGTTAGTGTTCTAGGTAAAGTTAGCTTATTAAATTTAGCTTCTACACATCATAAGCTTTTTAGGACATCTTTTAGTTTTGAAAATGGTGCTTAAATAAGAACTTTGTGCTTAATTTAGTGTAGAATAGCTTTTTAAATCTCAAAACACAAGTTTCCGAAACAACTTATTAGATAAGCTGTTATCTGCTTATTTTTTGAATTATAGACCTAAGTTGCTTAATTAAAGTTGCTTAAAAAAGCTTAATCTATAACTTTTGTTCTTTAAGTTTTTTCATAAAAACCAAAAAAAAAAAAGGAAGTAGAAGTCGGGGGTGAGCAAGACTCGAACCCCCGACCTCAACTCTATAACCTTTTATATACACATACACACCCCACTTGCCTTACCCGCTATGATATTGGGGCCCTGGGGGTCTTTTTCATAAGACTTTTGCACCTTTAATACCATTATACTCATTTAAAAAGCATTTTAAATCTAATAAGCAGTCACAACTTATATTACATATCTTTTTAATAAGCTGTGAACTCGGGCTTATTTTTCCTAAGATTTAAATAGTTTAAGCTATTTTTAGTAATTTTTTTTCTAAGAAATTTTATATTTCGGTTTAGAGGTATTTAAAAAACAATTATTTTCGATTATAAACATCTTTAAAAAATCATAAAAAAATAGAAAAAAAAAATCAAAAAAAAAAATAAAAAATCTTTTTTTAGAAAATTTTCGTTTTAAAATCCCTTAAATTTCCCATATTAAGGAAAAATAGTTTTGCTTCGTAGGGTCTAATTTGCAAAATTACGTTTTGTTCCTAAAAAACAGGAATTCATTCTCGTTTTCGTTTTTCGTGTTTTTAAAACATTCATTTCCAACTCTCGTTTTTGTTTTAGTTTATCTTCTTTAAACTTACTTTTTTAGTCAAAATAGAGTCCATTTTAAAAATAAAATTTAAGTTAGGTTTATTTTTAGCAAATTAGGGTTTTTTGATGGATGACTACCTCCGTCGTTTTTGCGTTTTTTTAGTTAAATTTTGATTTCACCCTGTTATTTGTTTTCATGCTTAAATAGTTAGAGCTAGCTTGTTAATTTTAATTGTTAAAAGAAGATTAATCACAATCAACTAATGTTTTCCCATTCAAATAATTGTCCGAACTAACAGCGTAGTTCAATTCACATCCGTTGGGGGAAAAACGACCCGGGAATCTTACTTCCCTTTATCATACTATTTAAATTATATATATTTTGAAGAGATAGCCTTTTTGCCATTGAACCTCAAAGTTAAAAATTGGTAATTATCCATATAATATATATATATTTATATTGTTTATATATGTAATGTAAAATTGCAATCAAGGCGATTTCAATAGGACGTCGCATCCAAGACATCCGAAGAGCATGCAGCATCTTCTTGTTCAAGAAGGCAAGTTGAACAAATCTCAATTGAAGAACGCCTAGCTTTAAATAAGTCTTCCTTGCGAATGTTTAAACAAGACGCAATTGTCATCTAATGGCGTGTGAAGATCACAAGTAGGTTCGAAAGTATCCAAATGAGATAGCTCAACCTCACAAAGTCAGATACGTACAGATCAGATCTTAAACGAAGGGAAGCTTATAACATAGCATACTCCAATCCCAGAGGTTTCATTTACCAAAACAATGACAAAAAGAACAGATTGATGCATATTGATTGAACTAACACAAGTTTAGTGACGTACACTCCAATGAATGTCGGTGATAAAGACCTGCTCTTGATATCGTAACTAACGGGAATTCTGGATGAAGTCTTACCAGAGACTATCTGGAGAGGGGTGGTTATGGGTTGATCATATGTTTTGTCACAACATAATACAAATATTCTATCTTATGATGTTTACGTTTCCTCCTACCCTTCCTCTCACTTTCCCCTCCTCATTTCCATTCCCTGCTTTCTCTTTCTTACTCCTCTGCTAAGTGGTTCATCAAACACACGCCACTAAACAACTCAACTACACAAAAGCAACTTCAACATTCATAAAAGTTTGTATAATTACATTATACCTAACACACTATCTCGCCACTCTATCTCTCACAACAATCTCCACTCGAGTACACTCCACTCTCTCTGAGTCTTCACTTCCAATCAACTAAAAAAACAACCAACAACTCTCAACTCTACTCTCATGACTCATCACTCTAATTCTAAACAACTCACTTTTTAACTCCCTACAACGAGTGCTCTTAACAACTCTCTTAGCCATTTCCATTATGTATAATTTGATTGTTCTAACAAAACTATACTAGTACTGCGTTATTAAATGAAAAGTATGCATAAATAAAGTTGATTTAGATTGCTTTATTTAAAAGGATTTTATTTAATCTTATCTTTAGTAATATGGACCTCATGTAATCTATTTGTAGGCATGTATCACCAACTATGAACTATAGAAATAGCGTTTTAAAAAAAAACGAAAAATATATATGCAAATAAAACCTAAATCATTATCATTTTACTTCGCCAAATCAAAGCTGTTTTTTTCTTCATAAAGTCAAATTATAAATGGATAATTGCTCTTTTATGTCTCTTCATTTATCTATCAATTTTCCTCTTTAATTATAATGAATTTTAATCCTTTTCCCTCCAACATGTTTGGTATTTGTAATACGATTTTCTCAATCTAGTAAAAACATAATAGTTAAGAATTTAGCAAATGTTAACGACTTTTTAATTATTTATGTGCGAAAGCAGTGCATGTATGACATGCACAACTTAACTTCCAAAATACACAACTTTAATTGGTGTTGGAATAGATTTATAATAGTCGTGTTGTTAATAATCAAATCTTATGAAATAATTTTCTCATATATAGAGAGTTTGAAATGATGGGTATAGATAAAACAGAAAGAAAGACGCTACCTATACCCAGGTTATTGGAATGAGGTGTCATTTTAAATTTTACACTTTTTATGGGTCGTTTAAAAATAAAATAAAAAAAAAAAAAAAAAAAAAAAAAAAAACCCCAACAAAAACCCCCTAAATTGTGCATTTATGCCCAAAAATAGTACTGAATCGTTTATCTTTTAGGTAATTTAGCATTTGAAGGCATTTGAGGAAATACACGTAACTCTGGGCTCATATTGGAAGTAAAGAAACAGACAAGATTACGGACCTACAAACCACATCTCACAAAGATAATGTTCTGGAGAGCGGCTGAGAGGAATTACACGTGACTTGGGCTCATTTGGAGAAGAAACGGACAAGACTACAGACCTACACCAACATCACTCAAGATAATGTTCTCATCAGCTGGAGACGGTGTCACTAGTATAACGTGACGCCGTCACAACGAAGACCAAGACGGTGTCATGGGATCTTATGACGGTGTCAGAGTACATGACCCAGCCCATTATCTAGAATATTCTTTATCATGACGGCGTCACGAATAAAACGCGACGCTGTCACAGCGTTTTTCCTATATATACAAACCCGAATTTAGGGTTTTGAGTGTGTAACTTTAGAATAAAAAGAGGGTACGAACCCTACTTCGTTTAGCAGCTGTTAGGGACAATTTTAGGGCCTAAAAACCCTATTGTACTTCCTCTAACTCATGTTTTAATCAAGTAAGGTTTATTTAATCATTCAATATGTCTATGTGTTGTTTGATTTATCTTTGTTCTTGCTTTATTAACATGCTTGGCTAAACCTTCTATTGTGTTTATTTATGATTGTATGAAACCTAGAATGTAGATCTTAGTGGTGTTTCTTCTTGTGATGGATGTGCATGTTAGGTCTTAGAAAACCAGCTTTTGTCTGCATCACTATTGATATGTCTAGGGAAACGTGATTGTGTATAATGGATACCATCGGGTAACAGTCTTCATACTACCTTTCCCCAATATATTGAATCAAAACTTTTTAATATATTTCACATGCACTTAGTGTACCCCTAGGGGCCTTGTAATAGTCTTCATACTACCTTACTTGTGCGTTGCTCTAGCAGAATACTAAGTAGACGGCGGGTTCGTGTAATTCGTTCATGACTTAGGAAATAGTTACATAGATCATCACAAGGGTGGCAAGGCAACAACACTATAGAAGTAAACTAGGGATAATACATGTAATAAATAAACACAGACATTTATATCTTATTGTTATCACCAGTAGTTTAGATTATCATTTAGTTTAATAGCTAAAACCAACCAATCTATCTAATATATGATTTTACCCGCTTTCATAAAACATAAAAATACAAAAATAATCTTCTCTCAACCCTTAGAATTCTGTTAGACCATGATCAAGCCTTCATAACCTATTCTTCGAGTGAAAACGATAACAACCCTCGCTGAGTTCTTGCCTAATACACTACTGACCACAATTAGGTGCTCTGCTAAGGGAGTTGTAAAACTTCTTGTAGAAGCTAACCGACGACCGCATCTGAAAGTTTTTTTTGGCGTCGCGCGCCTGGGGAATATGTTAGGTTTTTATTATAGTTTTAGCTTAGTTCAACTTGCTTAATCCTTTCAAGTAAGAACTAATTTAATTTCTAGCTAGCTTTCTTGTAGTCTATCTTTTCTTCGTGTTATTTGTTTTGTAACTCATTCTCGTCAACCACCATGGGAGACGAGAATCTTATCCATACTCTAGGAGACTACTCCAAACCTAGCCACGAAGGCTATAGGAATATCATTGAGCACCCCGTAGGGAACAACGTGGTACCTCTTCGATCCGACACCATCCGGTTGGTGCAAAATTGATACTTATTCTACGAACTTCGGTCTGAGGATCCAAACCAACACCTCAAGGATTTCCTTAAAGTTGTGGACTCACTTGACCTTGATGGTGAAAATAGGGAAAGAACGCGCCTACGTTTATTTCAATTTTCCCTTCGCGATCAAGCTAGCAATTAGATTGAACGCCTTCCAGCAAGATCCATCACCACATGAGAGGATCTTACTACCCGATTCCTTGCTTAATTCTTTCCACCGAGAAGGACCGCAAAACTTCAAAACGATATCCTGATGTTCCAACAATATCATGGAGAATCTCTATCCGAAGCATGGACTCGTTTCAAGGACTTACTCCAAAAAGTCTCTCATCATGGCATAGACCTTTGGCTTCAAGTCCAAATTTTTTATGACCATGTCAATCCTTCACAAGATGAACCATTGACCAATCGGCCGGTGGTAAGCTTCATGACCTTAACGCCGAAGAATCCTCGGCATTATTAGAGGATGTCGCCCTTTATGACAACAAAAGTTGGAACGACCCAAGGGATTTCGCTAAGCCGGTCAAGGCAATAGCTTTGCCTTAAGATGTCCCAAGTACACCCGACCGCCGTCTAATCAAGCTTGAAAATCAAGTCCAATGCTTGATGGAAGCTCATCTTGCTTCGACACAACCTAACCAAGTGAAAAAAATCACTACCCCATGTGAAATCTACAGTGGTCCCCATGACACTCAGTATTGCATGGAAAACCCCGAACAAGCCTTTGTCGACTACGCATCCTCGCGTACCGACGAAGCGAGAGGTAAATGACCTTTAAGCCCGAGCAAAACAATCTTGGTGACACCTATAATCCATCATGAAGAAGACACCCTAACCTTAGGTGGAGACAACCTCAAAACTCCCAAAATAATTTTTAAACCCACCTAACCAGTTCCAATCCAACAGTTCAAATCCAAACTGTTCTTTCAACAACAATCCTCGAAGCTTTAACAGTCAATCAAACCTTGAAAGATTAGTGTCCGACTTCATGGCATCTCAAGCTGCTAGATTGTCCAAGTTTGAAGCCGATTTCAAACGACAACAAGGTGAGATGACCAACAAAATAAACATTGTGTTGAAAGCCATCACCGATCAAATATCGGTCACATTACCTAGTGATATGGTCAAGAACCCGAAACTAGGGACTCGTCTAGTCTCGTCTGCTTATTCTTACCCAACAATGGACCCGTAATGCTCGATGCAAATTCACAGTTCAATCAACGCCATCACAATCCAACTCAAGCAACAAAGTGATTCCCATGACAGAACCGAAGAGAATAAGGAAGAAGAGAGAGAGAGACATCTTAGAAAACCATCCCGACTCTCCTACACCACCTGATCCATCAATTTCATTCATTACCGAGAAAGTCCTCAAATTGAATTCACTCTTCGAATCGCTCAGATTGGTTCCCCCATCGCCCAACGTTGAACTCGTTTGCACCAAAGAGGAAGATGGCGACGTAATGTTTATCGAGATAATCCCAAAGGATGACAGTTCCCACAAGGAGGAACCCGAAGCAGGAGTGTAAGAAGTGGAGTATTTCGACATATTCTTGACTAGGAGTGAACTCGCATATCACAAATACCTCATGTGTGGCCCAATCCCTTCAATATTTCTACAAAACTCTGTCATTATAGAAGGATGCCCATCGAACCTCAAGATACCATGCAACATTAGGCATGTGCATGTGGAAAAAGCCTATATTGACCATGACTCCCCCTTAATATCATGACCTGAATGATGTATAATTGGATCATGATAAGAAAACTCAACCTTAGGGAAAATGCGAACGGAGGAATTAGTAATTTCACAGGAAAGATTAAAGGGATGCATGTCTTCGTAGGAAACTTCACCTATGTCGTAGACTTCATGATTATCGAGGATATTAGTTCAATCATAGACCCTAGGTTATCGCAAGTAGTACTAGGGAGACCTTTCATTGAAATATCCAACATGACTCATGACCTACCCGAAGGAGTAGTTAGGTTCACCAACGAAAATGATGAAGTTGCCTATAAAATGCCCCATAAGATAGAACAACACAACTCGTTGTCAAACCTAGAAAAGGAACACACAAAATCGGTCTACCTTAGGAACGAGGAGGACAAGAGAAGAGGAGTTGACTATGTAATCATGCTTTGTTTGTTTGTAACTTCGTATTATTTGCAATCAATGGTATTTTGCAACAAAATAAGTATAGGGGAATTATCCAGTCTTTAGAACCAAATTCAAACATTTAAAATAAATTGTTTAGATTAATTCGCATCAGTTTTGAGTCATATGATTGAATTGCTAATTCTCAGGATTCTATGCAGCATTTTATACAGGAAAATAACATATAAGAATAAGTGCATGAAATTTTTCATCAAAAAACAAAAGTTGAGTTTTCACAGAGCGTGGAGACGGCGTCACGATTCACACGCGACGCTGACGCCGTCACCACGACACCTGTGACGGCGTCAGGATATCCCTGACGGCGTCAAACGCCCAAATACAGGAAAACTCAAAAATTATTTAGTTTAATAGCTAAAAATAAACCAATCTCTCAAACCATATGATTTACATGCTTTCTATAAAATATAAAATACAAAAAAAATCTTCTCTTAACCCCTAGAATTCTGTTAGACCGTGATCAAGCCTTCCTAACCTATTCCTTTAGAGAACGATAACAACCCCCGAGTCTTGCCTATACTACTACTACAACCGTTAGGTACTCTTCCTAGGGAGTTGTAAAACTTCTTGTAGAAGTCCCTTACGACAACCGCATCAGTTATCATCTTGAGTTCTTAACGATTGTTTCTTTTCATGCGTGGAATATCAAACACATTAAAAATCCTAAGTAAAGTTGGAAGATGTATGAAGTTCAAGATTCTTTAGATATAAAATTTTGTTTGATTGACGGATCGGATATTGGTCTTAAAAGCTACCCAGCAGCTGCAGCTACAACTGCAACTGTTGCAACGTTGAAAGCATTCTTTCTCAATGACCTAAAGGTTTGTAAACATTTTTATGGTTAAATTTCAATAAGTAAACAAATTTTTTGTTGAAACCACATTTCAGCACTTTTGGGTGTGTTTAAAGTTTGCCTCTTGCCGTTTATATAGAAAAGAAATGTTTATTTAGATATTTTGCGGTAAAATAAGTAGTTTTGATTAATCAAGTTGGGTTCGCTTATAACAATCTGCTTATTATAATCAAGTTATACATCACCAAAATGTGTTATAATTTTATATGTTTTGAGCTTTATTGGACATTAATGCTTATCTGAGGTGCTAAAGCTTTTCACACCCTTTTGTGAATAAATGTTTTGGATTGAATGGTATGAAAAAGATTTCATATTCTGGAATTTGACTAAATCTGATATGGATTTAAGTGTGCAGTATTGTTATTGTATACGGATACTATACAATTTACTTGCATCTTTACTATTTGTTACTAGATTGAAGTTGAGGATTGTTACAGGCAGTGATACACGGCGTTAGACTTGCAAACACCAATAAATGTTTATAACCATCTAAGGATTTAAAGTTACAAAACAAAAGAGCTACTGTTAAAAAAATACATGTGTCGGCTACAAATCAGTCTGCCGCAATGCACGGGTAGATTCCCACTTGTTATTTTCATATTTAGCAATTGCATTAAAACTATATCAAAGAAAAACACTTTGGGCCATATGTAGCTCACGTGTCCATTATTTCATTTCACATATGTAGTTTACGTGCATGTTGTTTACGCATATTTAATTTATGTATATGTAGTTTACGTGTCCATTATTCCTATATGTAGTTAACATGTCCATTATTCCAAATCCAAGTTGGTCGTTGTTTTCATTTCATTTTTGTAGTTTAGGTGTCCATTATTTATCAAGCGTTTTTTTATTGTTCAAGTCTCAACTCCTAATTGTGCTTTAAGTTGTCATGCATGTAAACTGATTGTACTTTTTATCTATTTTAATAGTTAACACTTTTCTACAAAAATTGTTCTTCGTGAAAGTGGCTTTTGCAAATTTCAAATTTTCAAAATTTTTCTTTGTGAAAGAGGCTTTTGCGAAACTTAAAAGTAAAAATGGTGTGTCTCAAGGAGGTCACTTTCTGTCACAACATTGAGATGCCGAATCACTTTGAAAAACCCGCTAGTCCTGCCTTGACAACTTTCAATCATACAATTTCCTATCCATATTTGATTGATTAAACTTAAAATTTGATAATTGTGAACGTAAGCTTATAAATTTACCAAACAATATAAAAAAAATACTTTATAACAAAGTTTAGCAACAATTTTTCTTTTAAAAATTAACCACA
>BQNB010188436.1:0-11950 GCA_026074375.1 Tanacetum coccineum | reverse complement strand
TTTTGAAGTGGGGATTAAGGGTTTTAGTAGAGATAATTTGGCCATTGTATCGTTACCATTTCGATCTTTAATTTGGCCATTTATTCTAGAAAGTGTTCTTACGTGTGTGTAATTGAGTGTGTGTGTGTTGTGATCGTGTTAAGTGAAAGAGTGTGTGTGTTTGTGTTTGTGATCGTGTGTGTATGTAACAACTAAAAAACATGAAAAGACCTTTATGCCCTTTTTTTTAATAATAAAATAACCACAAAATGAGTAAACGATCAGATTTAACGAAATTGTTAGATTTGGCTCAAATGTGAAATGGATACTCGGGTTTTGGCTTAAACCCGCAAATTTTTAAAAAAATGGACCAAAAGTGTTATACCCGGTAAAGATAGTGGAACAAAATTGTAGTTTTCTCAAATCTTTAATACAATATGATATTTACCTGTAAAAATTTTCCCATGACCTTGAAGAATACCGGTTGGATTATTTTTTCGTAAACGGCCAAAAACTGGTTAACAAATCGATTGTTTTTCTTACAACACCAACCATGCTTGAGATGTTTCTGTTGGTGATGAACATTGTAAAGTGTTATTGATCAAAAATTATTTCAAGGAAAATAGGATTCTATTGAAAAAGAACAGAGATTTTGTTTAGGGGGTGAGTTACAATTTTATGAAATTGAATAGGTAGATGGATTTGAAGATTGAGAGAGATTTTAGGGGTGAAGTTAAAGTCGAGTGAGAGATATTGGGGTCAAACTGAAGAATGAATGAGGCGAGATTGTAGCTGAGGTTTAATGCATATACAAAATATCCAAAATACCCTCGTTTTTTACACTATGATTGCCTAGTCATAAATTTGTTCCTATTATGCCCTTTGACGTGACATTTTCAGTCACCATTAATTTGCCATGTCACCAGCCTAGTCATCATGCAATATTTCATGCCTTGCCTCATATATAGGTAGAAATACTATTTGTGGAATAAAATTATGTCGTTTTTGACATAGTTTGCTACAGTTGTGCTACAGTAACCGGCTCATTGGCCTTCTACTTTGGGCCGGCCCATTTGACATTTTTTTTTGTTTTTCTTTTTCTTTAACTAGGCAACTTTAAAAAAAATAAAAATTGCTCGCCACAAAATAGGAAACAAAATTACAAAACTACTTATTTATTCAGATCAAAAAATATCCGCGACATGAGACCAAACACATAAGCCCATATATAAAAAAAGAAACTATTGCACAAAAATAATAAAAAAATATTTTTTTGCTCGGCACAAAATAAGAAAAAAAAAATTACGAAAGTATTGACTTATTCAGATCAAAAAATACCCACGACATGACGGCCAACACATAAACCCATATAAAAGAATAATATTAAACATGAGACCGGAAAAATAAAGCCGCACAAAATACAAAAAAAACCAAAATAAAAAATAAAAAATTAACGGCCCGCATCAACGCGTGGGCAATCATGGTTAACACATATTTACCCAAATCTTATAAAATTATATTAAAAAGAACCCAAATACCTAAAAAAACAACCTTTAACCACATAATTTTTAAAAAATTAGCACACGCAAACCACGCTTATAAAACTTTGAAATCTTACCATACAAATTTAAAAAGAAAACACTCACATCTGTAATAAAAGAAACACCGCCTCGCAGTAACGCGCGGGCAACTATGCTTGTTATTGGCTAATCTTGGTTAGTTTATAAAGTGTACAACTCTCCAAATCTAAAATACATTTGCTCATGTAAGAAACTTTTTTTGTTGAATGTTTTTGGTTTTTGCATAGATCATATTATGTAACGATTTTTTATTTGTTTTTAAGTAGATCATAGTGTTTGTTAGTTTCATTATTTGATTGAGTACATAACTTTTTATTTGTGGAGATTTGATAGATTATGTTTTGAAAATTATTTTTAATTGTTGAATTGTGTATAGGAAAGTATGATTAGAGATATTAACACCTTTGTGGTGTATACAAAAGAGGTTTAAGGTAAAGAAGCCAATTTAACGTGGGTTTGAGGTTTCAAAGTTCAACGATTTGGAGTTTCGTGCAAGCCTTCACAGATTTTAGAAAGATATCACGTAGAAGTATAAAGGTATTAGTGAAACCAGTCAAAGACTTCAGTTAAGGAGGAGTCCACACCTCAAATGTTGTGTACCAAGAAGTTTTATATTTTTACGCGACGAGTAACGTGCATTGTTAGTTACGATCTCATAATTAATATAATATTTTATTTTCAGTTTCACTAATTAATGTAATGTTCTTTGATACATGCGAAATTTTTTTGCTTGAATTAAATTATCGCTTGGCACAACCGTTTGCAATTACATTTTAATCTTTTCACATTCTATTTTGAACGTTATACGAAACACTTACCACAATATCGCATATCGTTAATTGTCTTTCACTAAGAATTTCCGTTGCTATGCATGGGTACTCGCCTAGAACCGGCTGGGTCGAACCGGGTTTCAAAACATTATGTTTTTTTTTGAACGACTGATTTTATTAAAACAAAAAGACTAGCAAAAAGCTAGAAATTACAAAGTAACAAGATACGGGTTTTTAAGCCAATCTACCCAACTAAAAGACTTTTTACGTCTATGTTTACACCAAATGAAGGATTTGGTGACTACCTCCTCAAATATAAGCGCCTTCGAAGGACAAGCCAAACCAAAAATGCTCTTGTTACGGAAATTCCAAATGTACCACCACAAGACATAACAAACGCCTTCGAACAACTCTTTATGTTTAGAATGAAGACGGATACTCAACAACCAATCTAACCATTCATTATAAGAGGAAACCATCACGAGATCAATCTCCCACCAAAGCAAAACCTTGCGGAATATCTCCCTAGATATAGGGCAAGTAAAGAAAATATGACTAGATGATTCCACATTCTTTTCGCATAAAGGACATAATATCGACTCAATATCCATGCCACTTTTAGAGATGTTCAACCGAGTAGGTAAGATGTCCAACTTAACTTTCCAAGCGTGAATATTGACTTTAATAGGCACGGCTTTTATCCAACGGGTTTTTGAAGAGACCATTGGTAACGAGTTTGCGTCAAGGAGATTCCTAACCGAAGCGACTGTAAACTCGCCACCACCTTCTAAAGACCATCTCCATCTATCCTTCGAATCGAAAAGAGTAATTCCCTCCATAATCTTCACGAGCTGAATATATTGAAGCTCTTCAGCTCCAGCTCTTGGAGCTCTACGAAACGAACACAGAAGATCATCATGAGATAACTTCAACGCCACTGAAATATTTTTTTGAGTCTCCAATGCATATATTCTGGGAAAGTCAGATTAGAAAGTGTTGTCGCCCCTCCATTTATCCTCTCAGAACTGAATGTCTACCCCGTTGCCCATCTTTCTATGAATGAATCCCATCAAATCAGTCCCCTGCCTCTGAATATGTTGAACCTCCTTGACGATATCCAACCATAAGGACGGATGGTGGCTTCGAACATGTTTACCAATCTTTCCGTCTTCTCCATGTATCCCTTTAATAATTTTGGTCCATAAAGCTGATTGTTGTGTGCAGAAACGCCAAACCCATTTGAATAAAAGAGCTCTATTAAGAGCGTAGAAACTCGAAACTCCAAGACCTCCCTTTTCTTTAGAAGCCAAAACTTTATTCCATTTAACCCATATTGGCTTTTTACGTTATGCTCGATACCATTAAAGAAATGACATCTAATGGATTCCATATTGAGAAGAACCTTCGCTGAAACTTTGAATAAGGACATATGGTATATTGGCAACGAACCTAGGACAGATTTCAGAAGAGTTAGCCTTCCCCCGATAGATAAGGTCTTCAACTTCCATTTAGATAAACGAGTTAAAATATTATTGACAATCTCGCTCCACGATTGAATCCGAGACATAAGGCAGCCAACTTTGGAACCTAAATACGAGAAAGGCACTTGAAGAATTGCACATCCAATTTTCTTTGCTGCCTGATCCACCTTGTCGCTAGAAACCGAAATCCCCATGAGTTTACTTTTGAGCATGTTTATCCGTAAACCCGAAGCGTGATAAAAACAGTCCAACACACGAAGAATAGTATCAATATTAGCTTCGCTCCAATGACCCATGAAAACCGCGTCATCCGCATAGAAAAGATGAGAAACTTGAAGAGAAGAACCAACCTGAATACCTCTAAATAAGCCTGCGTCCACCACTCTTTGCATCGAGATATGTAGACTCTCCATGATCAAAAGAAACAAGAACGGCGAGAGAGGATCACCTTGCTTTAGGCCTCTATGGAACTGAAATTCCTTAGTAGGACTACCATTCACAATAACCGAACCTTTGGAAGAGAGTAAGCAATTTTGGATCCAACCACACCACTTCTCACCAAATCCGAACCTTTTTAAAACGTCATCCAAGTAATCCCAACGGACCGAATCATATGCCTTTTCGAAGTCTACCTTAAATATCATCGTATGCTTCTTTTTCATCTTACACCATTGAAATAACTCATTTAAAATGAATGGACCATCTAGAATCTGCCGTTTCGCCACAAAAGCTGATTGAACATCGGATACTAAGTCTTCCAAAACAACCACCAAACGGTTTGCCAAAATCTTGGCAATAATCTTGTATAAACTTCCAATTAAAGTGATAGGTCTGAAATCTTTCATCATTTTAGCCTCTTGAGTCTTTGGGATTAGAGTGATAAACGATGAGTTGCTACCTTTAGGAAATTGCCCATGATTGAAGAAGTATAACACCGCCTCTACCACGTCATTTTCCAGAAAAGTCCAATATCGACGATAGAAGCCAAATGTAAAACCATCAGGTCCAGGCGATTTATCAACCCCACAATCCCAAACCGCTTTCTTGATCTCCTCTCGAGTAACCTCAATTTCCAAAACCATTTGTTGTTCGAGGCTCAATTTATTCGGGAAGTCCAAATCGATATGAAGACGATAATCAGGAGGCTTATTAAAACGACTAGCAAAATAAGAGAGAAACTCATCTTTTACTAGAATAGGAGATTCGATCCATCTACCTTCCACCAAGATACCACGAATTGCAAGTTGGTTTCGTTTTTTATTTAGAACCCCGTGATAATACTTCGAATTTTCGTCTCCTTCTATCGCCCATTTGATCTTCGCTTTTTGAGCCAACTCCATCGTGTCTAATTTGACAAAGTCCTGAATTGATTTAAGGATCTCCATGCGTTTAGAAATAAGAGTCGAGCTGCCCTCCCCCTTGTCCAGTAGCAAATCAATTTTGGACAGCTCTTCTTGTAAGCATTGCTTATGACTTTTTGAGTTTTCTTTGTTGGCTTTAACCCACATACGAATCTTCTCTTTGAGATACTTCATTTTTTTCATAAACATTGATATGGCATTCGAATCGGTCACCTGAGCATCATTCCATGTTTGTTTCACAAAAGTATCGAACCCTTCCAATTCAAACCAATAATGGAAAAAACGAAATGGAGAAGGTCTATAATCATGATGGGACTCACGCATTAAAATAGGCCTATGATCGGATAAGTAACGGTCCAAAGTAATAGATGAAATGTTAGGACATGAATTTAGTAAACCTTTAGAAATAAGGAAGCGGTCGAGTTTGCTCATCTTCGATCCTGATTTATGACACCATGTGAATTTGCAACCGTCTAGAGGGACCTCCTCCAATCTAGCGGATGAAATAAACAAGTTGAAAGCATCAGCACCATGAGCATTAAAAATAGACCCGTGTCTTTCATCTTGTGTACGCACTTCATTAAAATCACCCATTATGATTACATCGTCATTCCAGCTTTTGAGAACTAGAATCAAGTAGTCCCATAGCATCTTCTTTTCACGTAACTCTTGAGGAGCATATACAGAAATAATGATTAACTTCTTACCATTAGGCGCCCATTCCCCTTGAATAATCACAAAGTAATATGAGATCGTTGAGTTGAGCTTACGAAACAATCTAGGATCCCAAATACAAAGAATACCTCCCGAATTTCCAACGGACGGACTATGAACAAATTCGAATCCAAAGTTACCCCAACATAGTTTGATATTGAAAAACTCAATATCCTCCATTTTAGTTTCTTGTAAGGACATAAAATTCACCTTGTGTTTTTCACATAACTCCCGGACCCAATCTTTTTTAGCCTTTTGGGCAAGGCCTTGAATGTTCAAAGACAAAAAATTCATCGATTACCATCATTCGCTCCTTGAGAATTAATGATGTCGCCAATGTTGGTTATGCATCCCTCCATATTGTAACCCATTGTTTGTCCCACTTTTATTAATTCCTCCATGAGTTGAAGGATTGATCCTCCAGAACGTGGAATGTCACATTTTTTAAAGTGACCTGAGCATGTAGATCTTTCCGTAACATTCTTATAGCTGTTAAGAGGTGAGTTATTCTTCGTTACTGATTCCTGCTCCACGTCTTGAACCTTATGACCAGAGTTATCGCCTTCCATATCCAACACTTTTGAAGCATTTTTTTTGAGCATCCACATCAGTTTCTGGAGTAAAGCCCGAGGGGTATTTCAAGGTATCATCAGAATTGGGAATGTCACAGTAGGCACTCTTTTTCTTATCAAGTAAATCATAGATATTGAAAGGGTCTTCCGATCGAGTTTCCTTCTGTACACTATTACAACCTTCTTTCACCTCAACAGAAGCTTGCTCTTTCTCAAAGATTGTTTCGGCCACCTCTTCAAGATCACTCTCTCCTTCCACATTTGGAGTAATACGCAATCCTCCATTTTCATCAAATGAACCTTCGTTACTCAGCTCGTCATCTGACTTACTATCTTGATCAATGTCTTCTTCAAAATCAGGCATCCAACCAGAAACTTCTTTAGCCCGTATCCAAAATGTTTTACCTTGGATAATGACTTTAAACGATTCATAAATGTTCTCAACTAAAGTCGTTTTGATACAAACTCTTTTACTATGAAGGTAATCATCTTCCTGTTCACCAAAATCTAGCAATTCCCCCCACTTAGAAGTAATACGAGAGAAGGTGTTTTTGGACCATACTTTGAGTGGTATACCCTCGATATCAATCCACGTAACTCTTTCATCAACCAAGAAAGAATTGGATGCTTGAAGTAACTGAGCAAACCATGAACCAATGCCCACCTTTGACCTAAACGTCTTTTTTGCACCTTCTGAAGTGAATACAATCATCACCCAAAAACCTCCCATATATTTGAGTTTGACATTAACAAAACCTTCATTAGCTAACACCACGTTCAAATTTGTTAAAGAAGTAAAGTCCTTGACTTTACCCAACAAAGTTAAAGAATAGTCCGTCTTATTAGCATACGTTTCATCAAGCACAATCGCCGGTGAATCCTCCTTATTATAAAACTGATGAGGTCCAGCATTAACGACATGTGCATAAGATTTAGAGTTCACATTCTCCCCACTCTCCTTATAAAAATCCTTAGGAGCACTTTCATCACCCTTATTATGTGACGATTGCGAGTTATTTTTATGCAATAGAGGTCTTTGAAATCTCGCAATATTAGCATGAAGTTTAAAACGCCCAACCCAAATAGTACAAAGATTGTTAACCAAACGATCAACATCAAAGATCTTAATAAAGCGAACAAAGCCAAACCTTTTACCAGCTTTGGACCTCCTATCAGGAATAAAAGCATCAACCACAGTTCCATATTGTTTACATACCGTCCATAGCTCCTTAGCAGAAAACTTATCCGGAAAATTCGTGACAAAAATAGATGAAGAAAGTTTAGCTAACTCATCTTACTTTGATCGATACATCCCCATAGCAGATTAGAACAAACAGTGGAGTTATAAAAGCAAATCTCGAACAGAAAGATTAGGGTTTTAAAAATATGGTTTAAAAGAAAAGATTAAAAAAAGGATCAAAAATCGATGAAAAATTAAGGCTTGGGAAATCAATTAGGGTTTGAGAAGGTGAAAAAATTGAAAAACAATTGAATTAGAACAATAACCTTAAACAAATCATGATCCAAATTGAAAAACAATTGATTTAGATCCAAAAATATTGGTAGCCGTATAACATATCTATGAGTAATGTTATACGTGTATAAAAGCCCTAACCAGGTTAGTTAGTAAGTATGCCATCCTCGTGGGAACGAATGAATGGACCCGTTCATGAATCATAATACATTTTACACTTGTTTGGAGTTGGTAATCCTGCTTGTTTATATTACTCTTATATACAATTCATAAATGGTCGGTGGCACTGTAGCTGCTACAGTGCCTGCTACAGTGCTACAGTACCGGCCCAAAATCTGGCCCAAAGTAAAAAAATAAAAATTTACAAAACGGACCTTCAACTTTTAACTGTTTACGACCTTTTTACATAAATTTTTAAAAAATAAAATAAAAAAGCCCCTCAAGTTTCTTTTATTCGCAACTTTTTTACATAAATTTTTTAAATAAAAAATATACGGACAGAAATGCTTCTGGACCACGAATAAAATGAGACCAGTATTGATATGTTTCATCCATGAGTACGATTTTATAAAAAATGTTGAAGTTTAATATACATTTTTAAAAAGAAAAAATATATAAAAATTTCCAACACACACATTCTACTGAGCGTGTTTTAATTTTGTTCTTTTATGCATTCTTGACCAACATCTGGTCATATAGCATGACTATTTGTTGGGCTTATACTTTTTTTTTACTTAATTATCCACATGTTACTCACAATAAAAATATTTAAAAAAATGGTACCCTGTTTTGTATTGATAAAAAATTAGTAACAAAAAAAGGACAAAAAAGGCCCTTAAATTTTCACTAATTACGATTTTTTTATACAACAAGTTTTCTTTATCAGTATATAGCAAACATATGGCGCACTTTTAATAAAAAATACAACCCTTTAAATTACGACCAAAACGAGTCTAATATTAATACGCTTTAAACGTGCGTACGCTCTTATAAAAAATATTAAAGTTCAATACACATTCTTATAAAAAAATAAAATAAAATATGGTAGCCTTTCTTTATAGTTTTATAAACCGTGTTGCCCCCGCCGCAACGCGCGGGTTAAATTCCAACTCGTATATTACAAAGAGCATGTTGTGGGCTAAGAGTATGTTGTGGGCTTATTGGCCCAGTAAGAAAGAGCCCAAAAGTTTAAAAAACTTAGCCCACCTGACTCATTTCAAAGATTAGTAAAAAAAATATAAAAAGGCCCCTCAAGTTTTTATTATTTACGACTTTTTCACATACAATTTTTAAATAAAAAATATACTGACAGAAATGTCTCTGGATTACGAATAAAATGAGCCCAATGTTGATATGTTCCCGACGTGAGTACGATTTTATAAAAAATGTTGAAGTTTAATACATGTTTTTAAAAAGAAAAAATATATAAAAACTTTCAACACACACATTCTACAATATACTATGGAGCATGTTTTAATTTTGTTTTTTTGTGCATTCTGGACCAACAGCCTATATCCGGCCATATATCATGACTATTTGTTGGGCTTATACCATTTTTTTGCTTAATTATCAACATGTTACTCACAAAAAAAATATTTAAAAAAGTGGTACACTGTTTTGTATTGAAAAAAAATTAGTAACCAAAAAAATTACAAAAATGACCCTCAAATTATCACTAATTACGATTTTTTTTATACAACAAATTTTCTTTATCAATATGTAGCAAATATGTGGCGCATTTTTAATGAAAAATACAAGCCTTTAAATAACGAGCAAAACAAGTCCAATATGATACGTTTTAAACGTGCGTACGATTTTATAAAAAATTATTAAAGTTCAATACACGTTCTTATAAAAAAAAAATATATAAATTTATGGTAGCCTTTCTTTAAAGTTTCATAAACCGTGCTACCCCTGCCGCAACGCGCGAGTTAAATTCCAACTCGTTCTCTCTAATTAACAAAAATGATTTGGTTTATAAGAAGAAAAAAAAAAAAACAAATACAATTTGAATTTTTCAGACAGTGTACTTAAAGGAAATCATCTAAATTTATTTTATTTACTCTAGATAAATTTAAGTGCAATATTTAACATGTAACCATAAAATACCTACGAAGTTTCAAAATTGCCCCGACTTGACCAACAAACTAATTTTCGTCATGCCTAGACCAACGAACTTTTAAATGTACCCATATGGTACGTGTACTAAATTTATTGCCCATATCATACACGAACTTTGCATTTCGTGTCAATATGGTACGTAAACTGAATTTTCCACCTGTTTAACAGGCTAAACGCTTACGTGGCATACACTATTCATCATCTTCTCAAATGTACCCATATGGTACGTGTACTAAATTTAGAATTTTTTTGCAAAACTTTAAAAAAATATTTCGTACTTTTTAAAACGTAAAATTGTATAAAATCGTTAAAAAAATTTTGAATTTTTTTATTTTTTTCAAAGGAAAACGTTTAGTTTTTTTTATATTTTAGATTTTTCTTAACTTTAAAAAACTGTTTTAACTTTTAAAATTTTTTAAAAAAATGTTTTTATTTTTTCGAAGAAAACGGCAAAATTAAGTTCTAAAAAAGTGCGATTTTTTTTTAATTTTGTAAAAAAAATTACTTTTTTCGAAATAATGGAAAAAAAAATATTTAAAAAGTTAAAAAAAAAATTTCCTAAAAAGTAACCGGTTTTAAAAAAAAATTTCCTAAAAAATATTTAAAAAGTTAAAAAAAAAAATGACATGGAAAATGTAGCCGGTCATATTGGTCATATTGTCACATAATAAACAAGTTCGTTGGTCTAGACAGTACGAAATTTAGTTCGTTGTTGAAGTCGGGACAATTTTGAAACTTCGTAGGTATTTTATGACATTGACCCTTATTAGTTTGACAACATGAACGAAACAACTATGATGTAAATTTAAAAAGAATGTGACGATTTACCTTTCCAAGACCACCCATTTCAATAATAAGAACAATATCCCGTCTTTCTTGATTCGTCGACTAAAAGCAAATAAACAAAAATTAAAGTCAAAACATTGTTAATAGTTAAATAGAACTACAGAAGTAAGTCAAAGTAAAAACATGTTACCTCTTGCAAACATGCAACGTTTCTTTTATGAGTTGTTGTCAGTGTTTTGAAACCCGGTTCGACCCGGCCGGTCAACCGGTTGAACTGGTTCCAGTCGAGAAAACGGGTCATATTAAACCGGGTTTCATATTTTCGAAACCCGGTTTGACCCGCCGGGTTTTGAGTGACCCGGGTCAACCCGGTTCACAAGACCCGGCCGGGTTTCAGTTTTTTCGTGTTTTTTTCTAAATAAAGCATGTTTATTGTATATATTTGTGACGTAATTTTATTTTTAAATGTTATATTTGTTAATAAATAGTTTTTATGCTTAATATATGAAATATTTCATGATTTATATATATATTTTTTTCTAATCTTTGCAAATATTTTTTATTTTTTTGTTATGGAAGATCGGGTTGACCCGGCGGTTCAACCGGTTGAACCGGTAACCCGGTGACTCGACCAGGTCGATCAAAGACCCGGTTTTCAAAACATTGGTTGTTGTAGTGTTTAGGTGTTTGTATGTGTTAGTTTTTGTCGACAAAGATAAGAGAATTATGTTGGGTTTTATAACAAAAATGAGAGGGTAGATTAAAAATTTTGAATTTTTAAATGAGTAAAAAAAGGAAGGGTGTGTTTGTTTTTTGAAAAAAAGTCTGACCAAGCTCTGAAATCTTACCAGTAAGAGACGGTCAGACTTCAAGGTTGTTTGTTTTTTCAGCTAGATTCAGACACGGTAAGACTTGTGAAGTCTGACTCGGTAAGACTTGATGAGCAGATCTGACCACCTCTTCACCCTTTAAAAACTTCACCCCGATGCATCAAATATACTTTCAATGAACAAGATAATGGAAGTTGTGATGTTTTAATGTTTTTATTTTTACGAGGTAGTAAATATTGTATGAAGAAGATGATGAGGTGTCTTAGGAGAGAGAGAGAGAGA
>BQNB010188435.1:0-11950 GCA_026074375.1 Tanacetum coccineum | reverse complement strand
AGTCATTATGGTTATGTTTACTTGTTAAAGCATAAACATGAAGTGTTTGAAACTTTCAAAGTGTTTCAAAAGGAAGTAGAAAAGCAACTCGAAAAGACCATAAAATCACTATGTTCTGATCATGGGGGCGAGTATATAAGTCAAGAGTTTTTGGATCATCTAAATGAGCATGGGATAATCACCCATCGTACTCCTCCTTGCACGCCACAACATAATGGTATGTCAGAGAGGATAAATAGGACCCTACTAGATATGGTTCACTCCATGATGAGTCAAACAACTCTTTTAAAGTCCTTTCGGGATTATACCCTTAAGACTGCTGCACGCATTCTCAATATGGTTCCAACTAAGAAGGTTGAAAAGACACCATATGAAGTATGGCATGGGCAAGCCCCTAACTTGTCTTACTTAAAAGTCTGGGGTTGTGAGGCACTTGTTAATCGAGATACTCTTACCAAGCCGGACAAGTTAGAGCCCAGATCTATTAAGTGTATCTTTATAGAATACCTAAAGGAAACAATGGGTTATTCTTTCTACTTTTTTTGAACGACAGGTTATTCTTTCTACTACCCACCCAAGAACAAAGTACTTGTGGCTCAGAGTACTGAATTCCTAAAGAATAGTCTTATAGCTCAAGAAGCAAGTGGGAGCTTAAAACATCTTGAAATTATTCAAGAAGAAGATACGCATCCTTCTATAAACACTAGCTCACATCATGAAGAGGAGGATCTAGAAATAGATGAACCTCAAAGTGATATCATTCCCATTCGTAGGTCCACAAGGACACAACATGCCCCAGATCGTATGTGCTTATACGTCGATGCTAAGGAGCATAAGTTAGGGGATCTTGGTAAACCCGCTAACTATAAAGCTGCATTGTTGGAACCTGAGTCTGATAAATGGCTGAATGCTATGAATGTGGAAATGCAATCCATGAAAGACAATGAAGTCTAGGACTTAGTTGATCTTCCTCCTAACGGCAAAACCACTTGTATCAAGTGGCTCTTCAACAAAAAGACCGACATGGATGGAGCTATACACACCTTTAAAGCTCGTCTTGTAGCGAAGGGTTTCACTCAAACCTATAGGGTTGATTATGAATAAACCTTCTCTCATATTGCAGACATTAGAGCTATTAGGATTCTTATAGCTATGGCCGCATATTATGACTATGAGATTTGGCAAATGGATGTCAAAACTGCATTCTTCAATGTATATCTCTCAAAAGATGTCTATATGGAGCAACCTAAAGGTTTTGTCAATCCAAAATTTCCAAATCGGGTATGCAAGCTCAAGCATTCCATTTATAGACTTAAGCAAGCATCAAGGCAATGGAATAAATGATTTGATGATAAGATAAAGAAATTTGGTTTCACTTAAAATCGTGATGAGCAATGTGTATATCTTAAAGCTAGTGGGAGTAATGTCACTTTCCTAATCTTTATGTTGATGACATATTGATAATGGGAAACAATATTCCAATGTTACTAGATGTAAAATCATACCATGAAAGGTGTCTTGCTATGAAAGATTTAGGTAAAGCTGCATATATTCTTGGAATCAAGATCTACAAAGATAGATCAAGGCAGTTAATTAGTCTGTGTCAAAGTGCTTATATTGAGAAAATCTTAAAGAGATTTCACATGGAGAATTCCAAACGTAGAAGTATCCCCATCCAAGAAAAGCTAAGACTGAGTAAATCACAAGGTGCTTCAACAACTGCTGAATTAAAGCGCATGTAGAATGTGCCATATGCCTCAGTTGTGGGATTTATTATGTATGCGATGAGATGTACTCGCCCTGATGTTGTGTTCGCTCAGAACATAACAAACCGATTTCAACAAAATCTAAGTGATCTTCACTGGACTACTGTTAAGAACATTCTGAAGTATCTCAGGAATACTAAGGATATGTTTATTATTTACGGATGGAAAATAAAATGAGAGCTTAGGGTTTCTTGCTACACTGATGCTGGATATCTGAGGATGCTGATGACCTCAAGTCTCAGACTGGATATGTATTCATTTTAAACGAAGGTGCTGTTGACTGGAAGAGTACAAAGTAGAGCATCTTCATAACTTCATCTACAGAAGTTGAGTACATTGCTGCTTATGATGCTTCTAAGGAAGCCGTTTGGGTTAGAAAATTCATTTCTGGGTTGGGTGTTGTTCCCACAATTAAAGAACCCATAAACATGTATTATGATAATACTAGAGTATTTACTATAGCTAATGAATCAGGAATCACTAAAGGTGCTAGACATTTTCATGCTAAAGTTCACTACCTTCGTGAAGTTATTGAATATGGTGACATAAAGCTAGAAAAGTTTACATAGTTGACAACTTAGCTGATCCTTTTACTAAAGCGTTAGCCTTTCCAAAGCATTCAGAACATACTAATAATATTGGAATGCTTCCAGCTAGTTGTCTTATGTAAATCTGTGTTTTATTAGTATTTAGATAATTGGGATTGTAAGATAATTTTATTTTCTGATGAATAAAGGTACTTGGTATTTGTTTTCATTCATATAATAATTGTCATCCTATATTTGCATGTTTAATCCTTGAATGATTCATCATTTTAAATATGTCCAATGTCGGTTAACAAAATGGGAATACTGTTACACAAGACAAATGTGAGTGTTGGTTGTATTCTTTAAATATATGGATGGTTCCCGCCAAACTCATATGTTATTCACAAGGGATGCATATTGGACACCCCAACCTTCGATTATTTACTTTTGGATCCGTTGTTATAAGTAAGATATCGAATATGGTTAGTTAAGTCATCCTTAAAGTTAAGAATACAAACAAGTTCTGGTATGTGTGGATATCACTTTTTAATTTTAAGTCAAACGATGTCATGAATAAGGTAGTTATAAAGGTTATTATTAGAAGTGATGTGAAGCAGCATTCATAACACTTGTATTCAAGAAAGAATTTGTTCCTCCACTTGATATGTGCATAATGATACCATTAGCGCCTCTTCATAATTAATCAGATAACTGTTTGGCCGAATCCAAAGGGTAATGCAAGATGATTCTTGACTACATTTGGTATATCTGAATTAATTTCTATAACAAGAATCTAGATGGTTAAACTATATGGAATGAGTTAGGATCTATATCCATAGTTTAAAGGTATCTGTAACAAAGGGATAATTATAGCAAGAGATACATAACCATGCTACTGAGAATGTTTTTGAAACTTGATCTCGGACGTTTCTAGTTTTAACAATGAATGCGAGTGTTGCTAGACGTTTCCGTCATTAGTATATGGCCAGTCTGCAACTACACCTACAAGGTGGGAGCTATTGGATTATGTTAGTTGGATTAGCTCTAATATGATTAGAAATGTGTGAGCCTATTCGGGGAACACACGTTAAACACTTAGAGTGCATTTTAAACTTTACGTAACATTTCTAAATGTAAACTAAAGGACCTATAACACCAAGACACAAATTCAATGGACCCCTAGTGAGTATAGCCGGCCATAGAAGGATCTAGAGAGTGTCTAGGTGCGTTAGAGTAGGAGATAAGGAGTAGGGAGAGTTATGATGAGGATTGAAGTGTTGTTTCCTAGTCTTATCATGAGTAGGGTTTGAAGGCTTTAAATACCCCCTTCCCTAGCTCATTATACATGACATACAAACACTAAAACTCTCCAAAAATATGATGTTCTTTCTCTTTTCCATAACAACCAATTACAACAAAACCCTAATTAGAGTTCTTTGATTTTTAGTTTCCTTTTTCCTTTTATGTTGATTTTCGGTAAACGCAAAAGGGGTTTTCTAGGTGTGATTCGATCCCACAAGGTTCACAAGAGGTTAAGGCTTTAGTTTATAGGTTCTCAAAGGGTTGACAACAATTAGAAACAACTAGGTTTTCATTTTGGTGATTTTTGGTTCATTCTGGTGAAATTTGGTTGAACTAAATTTGGTGGAAACCCTAGTTGTATTATCTGATATTCGGTACAGGTTCAATTGGGTTGATTTGGTACTTGATTCAGGTTGTATTGGTATACAAGTGTTGTTTGTGTGATACGTGAAGTAAGACTAGCATCTAGACGTGCTCGTTGGACGTGTTTGTGTGAGTATAGACGGCCATTCAAGTAGTTCATCAAAGGTTAGCTTTCTCACATTATTTGTGTGTTAATCATATATGCTAAACTAGATTCATATCCGCTGCGTACTCATAGTTATAGGTTAACTAGTTGTTAAATCCCAATAGCTGGTGCCCCTACCCAAAAAAATGACAGTGTAAATTTCTTGAGCAATTGAGATGTTTTTTTAATTTGCCCCCCTTTAGAAAAGCATCTATCGTATCTAAATTAGAAGTCAAAATCAAAATTCAAGCAGTTTTTAGAATGTGAAGTTGGTTTTATTTGTTATAATGGTGAAGAAAAGAGAATCCATGGAAGAAATAGTACAATAGACGTTAAATGAAGAAGAAGGAGGATAAAAATGACATACTTTTTCTTTTTTGTTTTGTGGGGCATATGGATGGCAACGGGCGAGAAAACCCATAACCCATAGGTACCCGCACGTAAATGGGCGAGTAATCCAGTTACTTTTCACCCGCGGGTGGGTTGTGGGTGAAAATTTATACCCACTGGTTGGTGGCGGGTAGGTGACAGGTAATGCATACCTATCATGGGTGTATCCGTTTAAGAAACCCATAAGTGTACCCGCCTAAATACCCATGGGTGTACACCTAAACCTATTTTTGTTATTATACTACTTAAATATTTGTAAGGTTGTTGGTATATATTTGATAAGTACTAAAATCTTTTGACTACACAGTAAACTAATAGTTTCTTTAAGTTACAAGATTAAAAGATGAATATGAAAGATCAAACTTTCAAAGATATATACTTGATATATCTCAGTACATGTATGTGATTTGGTGTAATGATAATTAATTTTTCTAGTTTTAGACATGTCATTAAGTATTTTGTGAACATGGTATTTAGATAATTGATATGATGTCTTATTACTCAGTTTCATAGTTAGTTTACATATCATAGTTTTATGATTTTGTTTCATTTCACAAACCCACGGGCGATGGGTACCAACGGGGATGGGTATGGGTAAAAAGTTATACCCATTGGTGGGTGACGGGTGGGTGGCGGGTGAGAAAAAAATCACGAGTTCGGGTGACGGGTTTGATAAACCCATACCCATTACCCACGGGTTTCATCCCTAGTGGTGCATAGCAAAATCACGTGGGTGAAAGTACTTTAGGTCCTTCCTTTATATATATATTTTTTGTTTTAGTTTTTTTTGTTTGTAAATTATTTTTCTATGTTATTGAATATAGACATTTAAGCTTGCAACTATTTTTTCTAACACTATTTTCGACATGACATGAATTTTTTTTGCCCTCTCTCGAATTTTTTCTAGCTCCGCCACTGCTTAAAGTTATAATGAACTAATAGGGTCACTAAAAGGAAATGAAGGATATGGCTGTGCATATTATTTTCATGTGGGAAAATATTTTCTAGCATAAAGTGAATGTCAAGATGAGGTCGATAAAGCCTACAGAGACCAAAAGGTGAATAATCATTCTCTTTATTATAAGTTACGTTTAATAATTTAATTAACCTTCTCTACATGTTAACGTGGTAGAAATTGTAACCTTTGCCCTTTTTGTGTTCTGAATATTTCGTTTATAATCCTTTGACTATTTGAATTTTGTCAGTTTATTCAGATTTTGTACTGTGTTGACGGTGGTGATTTTATGAGAATTATGATGAATTGAGGTTTATTGTAATTAATAATCCCTTTTGGAAGGTATTATTGTGTTAATTGTATTCCGGGTGGTTTGATCCGTGAATTTGTGAGAAATGCCGAAAAACGAGTCTGACACGTCCGTTAATGTCCAAATGAGTTTTGAAGGGTGTAAAGTGAAAATATGTCGTATGAATACTCTAGGATAATGGAAAAGTATTTTTAAAGTGAATAAAAATGCTAATTAACTTTGGGGTAAATTTAACGGTTGAGTTTTACGAGTATTTAAGTGATTTCGACACTAAAAGAAAGACCCGAGTCCCTTTGGATTCCATGGTCGTTCAAGATAAGTCAAGGAAGACAAGGTGGCTTAATTTTAGCTAACCTTATCCCATTTGTACACTTATATGCTTTCCACTAGAAATATTATCCTATAATCCTTATCATTTCTTTTTTAAAAAAACACACATATAAGTGTGTGTGTGTATATCCGGCCGCCATTACACCACCAAAAATCCACCATAAATTTTCCAACTTTGATGGAGAACGTGATATTCCGGGTTGATACGAGTGTTTGAGTATTCATTTAAACAACGTTTGGGTTGTCCGGTTCGTGTCAAAATATACATTTTTGAAGATTTTCTTGTAAGTTTCCAAATTTAAATTTCGTTTGTCCTTTTGGGTTTATTTTGATGCATAGATGTTAGTTGTACAAGTTGATCGTTGTGAAAATCAATTTTTAAAAACGAAACGAAAGAAAAGGGTGCGTTTGGTTCGTGTAACATAAAAAGGAAAAAGAGGGTTTTTGTAGTTTTGATGTTGTGGTCGTGATGGTTGAATAATATATGATGCTAGAATGCTTATTTTTTATAGTAGTTTGTATGGCTTATTCGGGCTTACTTTTAAGCTATTTCTTGGCTTATATGCCACGTATAGATTCCCAAAATCACTAGGAAAATGATTTTGATTATTTTTGTGTTATGGCGTATGTTGTGGACTATTTTTGAGGCTTATGGTTGTAACCAAATGTGATACGTAGCTTATTAGCTTATTTTCAAGCTTAATACATGTATTTTGGAGTTTATGAACTCACGGCCCAATAAGTCTATTTGAGCTGCGGCTTAATGGGAGGGCTTATTGTGGTTTGGATTATTTTCTACATATAAGTATATACTTATGTATGTAAATGGACTTTGGTTTTGGACTCAGATCGTATTTTGGACTTATAAATATTTTCCTATAAATAAATTTTTTGGTGGGGGGACCCTTGTTGGGCTTAAGGCCCAATAAGCGATATTTGTCGTTAATGAGAAGTTTTGATAGACTTTTTATAGTGAAATGTATGTACGAAGTGTATGAATGATATTTTGGGGAAAAATGTTTTTTCTTGGTTACATTAAATATTGAGATTTTGTCAATTTTGTCGAAAAGTGTGGAATTTTGTGAAAGTGTTGAAAATAAGGTTTGAAACCTTGGAAAACGTTGTGTGAGCGTACGGGTCATGTCGAAATTTTGTGAAAAGTTTTTACTTAGAAATTTTCCTAAAAACATGATTTTTGATTTTAAATAATAAAATATTATTTAATTATTTTATTTATTTAATAAATTCAATACAAGACGAAAAATATAATTTTTCTCGAAACTTCTCTAATGTGTTTATTATGAGTAAATGTTTCATTTTCAACCGTATAATGATTATTTTGAAGTGACTAAGGTTTACCGAATGGACTTGTCGAGATATATTTAAAATTATTAATTATAAATATTTATTTATATTACTTATCTGTGTACTCTAAATTGTATAAGTATGTATTATCAGAGAATGAGATTGATATAATTGTTGAAATATGTATTCAACCATCACACCACTAAACTGTTTTGTGTAATTTTTACAACGCGTCTAAACTCTATGCATCAAACGTGAAAATTGTTTTGGAATTGGATGATTAAATAGGGACATTAACTGGACTAGGTCGTGTGCGGGCATCATTGCATTTGCTTGTGTGATTGAGATTTGGTTGCTAAAGATTTGCCTGAGGTGAGTTCTCGTAGCCCCACATTTTACTTTTTTTTCGTTGGGGGAAAATGATACTCAAATGTGTTTTGAAATATTTTGAATTGATCTGTGCAAAATGTGGTTTTGTTTTTGGATAAGATATGTGCTTATGACTGCTACGTGAATATCATGTGATACATGATTGTTTGGGATCGGATAGGTACACCTACCCAGTGTTGTGTGATAATGGGATCGGATGGGTACGCCTACCCAGTATTTGTGTGATTATGGGAGCGGATGGGTATGCCTACCTAAGTTTGTGTGAGGTCATGCCCTAATATTAGTGCTCCAACTGGTAGGCCCTTTAGGTGCGTAAGTGACATATTGTGATAGACTAGTGATTTGTTCAATAATATATATATATATATATATATATATAATATATAAGCAAACACTCAACCAAACACCTTTAGCCAAGGATTGGTTAAGAGTTCACACAATAAAATATATACGTGTCCAGGAGTATGATTCCCGGGTCGTTATGTCCCAACGAGGCTTGAATGGAAAATCGAAGGACGGATTGATGATTGATGTTTGAACTTGACAAAATTATGATGGGTTTTTCTATTACTACAAAAAAATGCGAAAACGATTAAAGAAACCTAAGAACAAAAGCTAAAATGATTTAAGTCAAAAAAAACGCGAGCTAAAAAAAAAGAACTAAATTATCAAAAATTAAACCCTAAAGTGATAAAAATGCTTAACTGTTAAGCAGTTTGAGTTCAAATAAGCTAATGGAAAATAGAAATAAACACAGACAAGTTGGGCACTAAACCTAATAAGCAAGTGCAAACAAAGATAAGCAAGGAAAATAAGCTAGAACAGGACTAGACACAACTAATAAGCTAAACTAACCATGAATAAGCAAATTCAGCAAGCAATTAAGCTAAATTAAGCAAGAGAAACTCAGCAGTACTAACTTAGAGTTAGTACTGCTAGCTTATAGTTAGCACTGCTAGCTTAGGGTTAGTACTGCTAGCTTAGAGAGAACAAAATGAAATAAGAAGTAAGCAAATAAGCTAAAACAGATATTTAACTACCCCTAATAAGCACTGAGGCATAAGAATAAGCAACCAGAATAAACTAGAATGGAAAATAAAAAAAAACTAAAAACTTATAAACTCTTAAAATTACTTTGAAAAGGCAAATAAGCTTAAATTAGCTCTACTAAAGACATTAACCTAAAATGGGCTTAATCTACTCTAAAAAGCTAAGAAAATCTTAAATAAGCAGAAATAATAAGTTAATAAGCAAAACTGAACTAACAGTACTAACAGTATTAACTACCAGTACTAACCTGGAGTTAGTACTGTTAGTTGAAAATCCCAAAAATGAACTAGCAGTACTAACTATGGGTTAGTACTGCTTGTTCCAAACACCCCTCAAAGTTTTCAAAAGCCATTTCTTTTTTATTTCAAGCTGATTTGATCTTAGATTGTTTGATCTTAGATTGTTAAATACAGATTATCAAATAACAAAATAAGGCACTTGTAAGCAGATTTCAATCAATAAAAAGCACTTAAATAAGCTAAATCAATCTAACAGTATTAACTAAACATACTACCAGTACTAACTAGGAAATTTGCACAGATTATTTTTTAACTGAAGTCTAAGCAGGATAAGCACTAAACATCATGACAAAGCATAAACATAAACAATATATAAGAACTAATAAGCAGATCTACAGTAAATAAGAAAAAAACGATAAAGAAAGACTTACAACACCCTTGCTTAAACAGGGCTACTTAAGCTTTTACAAGCTAATCTACGAGCTCTAGCTTGTCAAAAACAAGCTAGTAGTGTCCATAAGCCCATCCAAAACTGGCTTATCATCCATAAGCTGTGGTATATTTGAGTGTGGAGTTTTTTTTATGACTTTACTTAAATTCTTAGTATTTAAGTTAAAACAAATGACTTATATGATTTTATAAGAACTTAAAACATATTAAGTAATGCTTTTAACAAAGGAATTACAAAGATTAAGGGATTGACTTAAAAACTCCAAATTTGCATTAAGAAGAAAATTAAAGTTACAAGACTTGGAAGAGTAAAATTTGCATAAAAATAAACTGAAATTTAACTAAGAACTAGATCTTTTTTTTTTGGGTTACAATGGCCCTATTTATACTAAAAACGAATTAAGGTCTTGGTTTCTTGGTCTTCCTTCTCTTTTTTCTTCTGTGTTTCTTTCTAGAGACAAAAACCCAAGTGTGCTTGTTGTGTGAGGTGATTCTAAAATAAATCTCAGCCTTCAAATTTTTTTGTGCTTCTTTTGAGTCAATCACAGCTATCGAAAAGTTTGGAAAGTGGTGGGATTGCCAACTTGGCAATTATACATGGGGGGTGGTGATAGTGGAGGAGGGGGAGATGTCTTACCCAAGGGGTTGTAGAGGTTGCAGGGTAAAAGGGGAGAAGAGACCCCGTGATTGGTTCTTAGGTTTTATTGGGCGGGAAAAATGGTTTTGGGTAAGTTGGCAGTTTTGGCCCCTCAAGTTATATTGCACCCAATTTGCAATCTCAGCCCTTGTCTTTTTATTCTTGTAATACAACTTGAGGTTTGGCAATTTTAGTCCCTCAAGTTGTATTTTCTTCATTTGGTTGACTTTTGACTTTTTCGGGGTTGACTTTTTTACTTTGACTGACTTTGGCTTCGATTTGACTTTGTCTTTTCTATTCCGTGCTCGGTTTTGTTTGTTTTTGGCTTTCTTTTTGTCCTTTTCTTGAATATCCGTTTCCTGCACAATACAAATGCAAAACATACAGTAACGATGTATTTTTGGTACGTTTCTAATCATTTAAGTCCGTTTTAATAGAAAATGATATGTGTAATTAAGCACATACTAATGCATATTTCTCAGCTGGTCCCTTTAGGTTTAAATAAGGTGGTGTCATTTGAGGTTGTGTGCCGCAACTTAGATATTGTTCCCACTGTTACTTTGTTATGTGTTTCAATGTCTTTGCAAACAAGGGGATTGGTTTTCTTTCTCCGAACGTCGTAATACGGAGGACGTTTATATGGATGATGGTCCTTCGAGCTTGAAGAAGTGAAAGAAGAAGTTTTTCTTAATAGATCGTAAAGCCATTCTAGACCATCTGACATGGAGACATTCTTGTTCATGTGTTTCGGATGATCTTCCTTCCGATGGCTATGACCGGAATGATGTGCAGCGATTATGTGCTCGCTTGATTTGCCTTTGTGAGATGAGGGAGGAGGTGCTTACTTGTTCTGGGTTGAGTTCTATGTGGATTAATAAAGAAAGTGATCTGGTCTTTCGAAGGGTTGATGATAATGCTGGTAGGCTGGGGGTTATACTTTTCATTCCTTGTTTATTGTTTCTTTTGGCATGTGTTGACCGATGTTTTGCCTTTTATGCAAAGATGAGCATTTATGATTTTACGACTCTTCCTTCTTGGAGTGATGCTAAAATTGCTGAAGAATCCCATCATCTCTCTTTGTCGCTGTTAGAGCGTGTTCCGTCGAATACAACTGCGCCGGCAACAGAAGGTGCTATTATTATGTTGCCTACTCCAGATGAGATTGTTGCATCTCTACCAGATTCTCGTCTTGTTAAGAAGTCAAAGGGTTCTTCCGATCAAAAAAGAGGAAGCTGCAGAAAAGAGATTTGGAAGCTAGTTCTAGTGCTCCGGAGTTGGATTAGGCCGAAGGTACGGATGAAGCTGACCTAGCTGATTTATGTGTTGAGATTAAGGATAGCTTGGAGAGAGATGAAGGTGTTTCTATGAGGGCTGTTTCGGCCCCTACATCGCGTCTTGGTAAGAGGTTGGGTGCTTCTCCTTCTATAGTTGTTGTGAGTGCTTCTGAACCATCCCATGTTGGGACTCGGCCCTGCTTCTAGTTTTAGTCGTAGTCTTTCCCTTGGAGGTATGCTGCTATTTCCTCCTCTCTTTTTTTCTCCTAGTTTATGTTTTTGGCTAAGTTGTTTGTGGATTTTTAGGTGTTGTTGCTAGTGGTTGTGTTTGGAAGTCCGGGGCTGAGGTTATGCGGCGTCAGATGGATCCGCTAGATTGTTTGGCTCATAGTGCTCTTGCTCGCGATGCTAAGTATGATCAAATTCCAGATGATGATTTTGGCATCGCTACTCGTGGTGAAGAGATTGATTTGACACGAGATTGATTTGACACTGTTTCCTCTTGCTCCTGGTCCCT
>BQNB010188433.1:0-11950 GCA_026074375.1 Tanacetum coccineum | reverse complement strand
ACTGAAGTCCAAGCTTCTTAAAAGATTCTTTTTTTTATTTCCTACTTATTTTAAGTTTTTCGTTAAATATCAAAACAATTTTTATGTTTTAAACGAATTAAATACTTTTCTTAAACTAATAACATGTGGGCCACTAGGACTGAGTCCTGACTTGCTCATAAAATATGCTCGCTTGCTAATCAACTTGACTTGCAGATTAAACTACTTATAAGTGTTAAGCAAATAACATGTGAGCTTATCTTGTAATATGATTAAACCACAGAGATAACTTAGCACATGGAGTGAATCTTAAAGATAAATCATATCACATAATCTTCAGTCAACATTTTGTTTTGGTCCATTTTGACAAGATAAAAGGTAGAAACTTAGATTCATACTTACTTGAATATTCTATAATCTTGTTAGTAAATCTTTACTTATAAAAGATATTTTAGCTTTAAAGAGAATCACACCCTTTTTCCATCCACTACCTACCATCCTATCTAACCTTGGTGCCAATTCTCCCACATCACATCTTTGGTATGGAATTCGTATCATGGGCTCCTTGTGACAATGTTGTGCCAATGTCAATTTACTATGACATTCATGGGATATAAATGACCAAATGGTACCAAACTCCAGCATTTATAGCATTGTATTCGTTGGAATATGTCCACGTATAAATTATATATGTCTAGAAATCTATTCGAGCCTAGGGGAACGCACACGTTAATATGTAGAACAACAATTAAATATATTAATGTAATATATTAGTGTTTAATAAACGATCGTTAAAAGTTTAACAAGAATCATATTAGTCGTTAAAAGTTAAAGGACTAATATGCAAAACCGAGAAAAGGAAAGTTGCGGTTTGGCCCCCTTGTTTCCTTTAGCCAGTCGAACTCCACCTCCTTGAGGAGGTAGGAGAGCTTGCTTGCACCCTAAGCAATAAGGGTTATAAATAGGGGCTTTTGGTTTCATTATTCTCATAACTTGAATCCCTAAAACCCTAAATATCTCTCTTGTTCTCTCCCTTGTGTTCGACCGAACCTCAAAACCCTCTAGGGGTTTCGTTTTGCTTCCCTTGTGTCGTGCGATCGAACCCTACACCCTTAGGGTTTCGGTTTGCGATCAAACACCACAATCGTGGTGGTTTTGTTCGTGTGTTGATTGAATCAAAGACGAAGGTGATCGTTTGGTTAAACACTAATAGTACTAGCATACCTCGTTGTTTGCTAAGAACGTATTGTGTGTGTCGACTTAGAGGGATCATACTTTTGATCCTAGTGGTTTCGCGTGGTGTTATACATACACGTATATTCAAGACGGTGTAACGTTTATTGCTAAAAGGTACACATCTCTAATCTTGTTAATTATGAGTTCTATACGCGTTAATCATCCGCTGCGTACTCGTGTATTTAATGGTTAAAAGATGTAAAAACCCAACAGTGGCATCACGAGCCATCGTGTAGAATTTATAGTTACAAGTAATAAAATTTAACAAAAAATTAGGGTTCTTGATTAATTTTTAAGCCCTTTGGGCGTTTTTATGCATAAAGATTCGATCTTTGTGCATCAATATTCAATCTTTATTGGTTATAAAATTAATTAGATGAATTCTAGGTTGTATGAAATTTTATGGATAAAACTTGATGTGTTTAATTGTTTTTTTTTAACGGCGGATTTTATTGAAACAAAAATACTAGCAAGAAGCTAGAAATTACAAAGTAACAGATGCGGGTGTTTTAAGCAATCTACCAAACCTAAAAGACTTTTTACATTATGTTTACACCAAATGAAGGATCGGTTGACTACCTCCTCAAATATAGCGCCTCTCGAAGGACAAGTCCGAACAAAAAATGCTCTTGTTACGGAAATTCCAAATGTACCACCAGAAGACATAACAAACGCCTTCGATCAACTCTTTATGTTTTAGATGAAGAGGATACTCAACAAAAACCATTCTAACCATTTATCATAGATGGGAAAACCATCACGACATCAATCTTCCATCAAAGCAAAACCTTGCGAAATATCTCTGTAGATATAGGGCAAGTACATAAAATATGGCTAGATGATTCCACATTCTTTTCGCATAAAGGACATAGAATAGACTCAATATCCATGCCTCTTTTTGAGATGTTCAACCGAGTAGGTAAGATGTCCAACTTAACTTTTCAAGCATGAATATTGACTTTAATAGGCGGCTTTTTTTATCCAAAGGGTTTTGAGTAGACACTGTAACGAGTTTGCGACAGGAGATTACTAACCGAGAGCGATTGTAACTCGCCAACTTCTAAAGTCCATCTCCATTTATCCTTCGAATCGAAAACAGTAATTCCCTCCATAATCTTCACGAGCTGAATATATTGAAGCTCTTCAACTCCAGCTCTTGGAGCTCTACGAAACGAACACAAAGGATCATCATGAGATAACTTCAACGCCACTGAAATATTTTTTTGAGTCTCCAATGCATACATTCTGGGAAAGTCAGATTGGAAAGTGTTGTCGCCCTTCTATTTGTCCTCCCAGAACTGAATGTCTACCCCGTTGCCCATTTTTCTGTGAATGAATCCATCAAATCCGTCCCCTGCCTTGAATATGTTGAAACCTCCTTGACACGATTCCAAACCATATGAGGATGGTGGCTTTCGAAACATGTTTACCATCTTTTCGTCTTCTCCATGTTCCTTTAATAATTTTGGTTCCATTAAAGCTGATTGTTCTGTGAAAAATGCCAACCCATTTGAATAAAAGAGGCTTATTAAGAGGTAGAAACTCAAAACTCCATAGCCTCCTTTTCTTTAGAAGCCAAAACTTTATTCCATTTAACCCATATTTGGCTTCTTTAGTATGCTCGATACCATTAAAGAAATGACATCTAATGGATTCCATATTGAGAAGAACCTTCGCTGGAACTTTGAATAAGGACATATGGTATATTGGCAACGAACCTAGGACAAATTTCAGAAGAGTTAGCCTTCCCCCGATAGATAAGGTCTTCAACTTCCATTTAGATAAACGAGTTAAAATATTATTGACAATCTCGCTCCACGATTGAATCCGAGACATAAGGCAGCCAACTTTGGAACCTAAATACGAGAAAGGCACTTGAAGAATTGCATATCCAAATTTCTTTGCTGCCTGATCCACCTTGTCACTAGAAACTGAAATCCCCATGAGTTTACTTTTGAGCATGTTTATCCGTAAACCCGAAGCGTGATAAAAATAGTCCAACACACGAAGAATAGTATCAATATTAGCTTCGCTCCAATGACCCATGAAAACCGCGTCATCCGCATAGAAAAGATGAGAAACTTGAAGAGAAGAACCAACTTGAATACCTCTAAATAAGCCTGCGTCCACCACTCTTTGCATCGAGATATGTAGACTCTCATGATCAAAAGAAACAAGAAACGGCGAGAGAGGATCCACCTTGCTTTAGCCTCTATGGAACTGAATTTCATTTAGTAGGCTACCATTCTCAATACCGAACCTTTAGAAGAGAGTAAGCAATTTTGGATCCAACCACACCACTTCTCACCAAATCCAAACCTTTTTAAAACGTCATCCAAGTAATCCCAACGGACCGAATCATATGCCTTTTTGAAGTCTACCTTAAATATCATCGTATGCTTTCTTTTTCGCATCTTACACCATTGAAAAACTCATTTAATGAAAGGAACATCTAGAATCTGCCGTGTTCGCACAAAACTGGTTGAACATCGGATACTAAGTTTCCCAAAACAACCACCAACGGTTTCGCCAAACAAATCTTGGGCAATAATCTGGTATAAACTTCCAATTAAAGTGATAGGTCTGAAATCTTTCATCATTTTAGCCTCTTGAGTCTTTGGGATTAGAGTGATAAACGATGAGTTGCTACCTTTAGGAAATTGCCCATGATTGAAGAAGTATAACACCGCCTCTACCACGTCATTTTCCAGAAAAGTCCCCATTTCGACGCATGAAGCCAATGTAAAACCATCAGGTCAGGCGATTTATCAACCCCACAATCCAAACCGCTCTCTTGATCTCCATCGAGTACCTTAATTTCCAAAACCATTGTTGTTCGAGCTCAATTTTATTCGGGAAGTCCAAATCGTTATGAAGACGATAATCTAGGAGGCTTATAAAATGATTAGCAAATTAAGAGAGAAACTATCTTTTATAGATTAGGAGATTCGATCCATCTACCTTCCACCAAGATACCACAAATTGCAAGTTGGTTTCATTTTTTATTTAGAACCCCATGATAATACTTCGAATTTTCGTCTCCTTCTATCGCCCATTTGATCTTCGCTTTTTGAGCCAACTACATCGTGTCTAATTTGACAAAGTCCTGAATTGATTTAAGGATCTCTATGCGTTTAGAAATAAGAGTCGAGCTGCCCTCCCCCTTGTCCAGTAGCAAATCAATTTTGGACAGCTCTTCTTGTAAGCATTGCTTATGACTTTTTGAGTTTTCTTTGTTGGCTTTAACCCACATACGAATCTTCTCTTTGAGATACTTCATTTTTTTCATAAACATTGATATGGCATTCGAATCAGTCACCTGAGCATCATTCCATGTTTGTTTCACAAAAGTATCGAACCCTTCCAATTTAAACCAATAATGAAATAAACAAAACGAAGAAGGTCCATAATCATGATGGGACTCACGCATTAAAATTGGCCTTTTGATCGGATAAGTAACCGGGTTGGTCCAAAGTTATAGATGAAAAGTTAGAGCATGAATTTAGTAAACATTCAGAAATAAGGAAGCGGCCGAGTTTGCTCATCTTCGATCGCCTTGATTTTGACACCATGTGATTTGCAACGTCTAAGAGGGACCTCCTTCAATCAGCGGATGAAATAAACAAGTTGAAAGCATCGGCACTGAGGCATAAAAATAGACCGTGTTTTCATCTTGTGTACACCACTACAATTAAAATCACCCATTATGATTACATGCCTTTCCAGCTTTGAGAACTTAGAAATAAGTAGTCCCATAGCATTTTCTTTTCACGTAACTCTTGATCGGTTTTAATTGAGTTAATTGATCGGTTTTATGTTTAAAATTAATTGTTAATTCGGCATCCATGATAAATACATGCAATTTATCATGGAGGGATATGTGATATAAATCTTGTTAATTGTTAAAGATTTTTATGCAAATATGATGATCAAGAATTAAAACATAGACATTAAATTTAATTTGGTAAGATCCACGATTTTAAAAGCTAGGGAAGACCTTGGCTATGTCTTAATGGGGCCTAAAAGTTTCTTAAATTTATGTGCTATGTGGTGTATATTTGTATAAGGCTTACGTAATCGATTATATCGATGGATGTGGCCGAAGTTTTTAGGACGAATGTGCCTTATATGAATATATACATGTTTTAATCATTAGATAATTTGGGTCATAATTGATATTTGCATGACTTAATTGTTAAGTGTTGTTCTTGAATAAGTGTTATGTGTATTAGTTTGTGTTTATATTGTTTTCATTTTAAGTTTGGACTTTTTAGAAAATAAAAGGGTTTTTTCAAAAAATTCAAATAAATATGACTAATAATTATGAAATCAGATTTATTATGGACTATTTTATAGTTCATAATGTCTTTTCCAAATTAAATATTTATTTTTATCAATGACGTCATTTGCAAAAGTACTACTTAGTTGCAAGGATAAGGTTCGGGGAGACTCATCAAGACTTCAGTCTTGTAGATACCATTACCCTATAATATCTGACTACGTTGTAGTTTCCTTACCTTGCATACTATTTAGGAAGTCGCAAATGGTCTAGGGTTTGAATGGTTTTTAATCATTCTTTAATCTTTTTCCGCGACAAATTATAAAATCTTTAAATTTTGAAAACACGTTGAATCGTCAATTTTTAAAAGGTAACACTATTTATACATTAGATGTAGAAAATAAGTGATACCGTAATAAATAACTTAATTGAGTAAAGTTTTTATTAAAATCTATGATACGAAGATGTATGCATGCTTCTTCGTACATATTTGCCACGTCAAATATTATACCCTTTAAATAAGTTGTTGCCATCAATTTGTAAGAAATTGCAGATGCTTTTTTTACTTATGTGTGAGAGATATGTAGTGTAATTCCAAGTGATTATACACTTTTTCGTGAGACGTTAGTGTTACATAATCACAGTTCTTAATTGGACGACTTAATCGGTTTAGTGGTGAGACCCTAAACTTGAGGCATAGATGGGATGAAACATGCTTACTAGTATATTATTGTAATAAAGTAAGTCCTATAAGGTTCTAGGAATTGCACCGGTGGCAATTATTGATCGTCAATTTACGCCTTGTGAATCCCACCATACACGAGCAGATCAGCTGATGTGATTGGGATTACTATCCCGTACTTCATACTCTGTACGCTAGGGGTGATTGCGTGGTTGCGGTGTGGCACGGGGGGACGGTGACGACTGTGAGCGGGGGAGCTTGGGGCCCTCCGCTGCGGGCGTGGCGCGCCGACAGACTCGCTCGACGGACCTTTGTCGCGGATGTGACAGATTCAGACCTCAGGCTCGCGGAGCCCACTAGTACCGCTCGAAGCTGCCCCCTCTATGTCACAGTAGATACTAGCCATTTTAAAAAAATTAATTGTTTATTTGATTATTAAACATGGTGTAGTTAATTTCTTCAAGGAGTATTATCAAAAATACTAATTCTTGAACTTTAACTATGTTTTTGACCCCCCCCCCCCCCCCCCCCCCCCCCCCCCCCGGCCCATTACTGTCAAAACATAAATCCATTTCGGCTTTCAGGTTGATGTTTGAAAGAGAAAAACTTTCTAAAAATAATTTTAATGACTGGTTTCGTCAACTTAAGTTAGTCTTGAGAGTTGAAAAGAAAATGTTTGTCATTGAACAGCCTTTACCCGCGACTTCAGCTGCTGATTCCGAAGCACAAGTGCGTTCGCAATGGAATGCAGTTTATGATGCATATAATGAGGTTGCTTGTCTTATACTTGGGAGTATGGACTTTCTGAACTTCAATAGACAATTTGAAAACTCCTCACCATATGACTGAATAAGGAGCTAAATCTTGTTTTGAGGAAAAAAAAAAAAATAACAGTTGGGAGTGGAGGTTTAACATAATCCAAACTTTCTATGCTTGCAAAACACTTTAGTGGGGTTAAAACCAGTTGTTGCATATGTTCTTAAGATGAAAGGATGTGTAGAACAACTGGAACGTCTTGGTTATGTGCTATTAGTCTTTGTGTGGGTTTTATCTTGAATGGCCTCACTTAGTGATTTGTTGGATTTGTGTGAGAATTACCAATATGCATAAAAGTGAAAGATAATAGGTGAAATACATGCTCTGCTTATTGAGTATGAAATTTTTTTACCTAAAAAGGCTGAAACACCACAAGTAATGATGATTAAAAGTGGTAAAATCCAGAAAACCAATAAGAAATCACTTAAAGCTAAATGTAAAGGGTAAAGCTAATGGCAAAGGAAAGGATAAACAAGTTTATATCTCTAAGCCTAAAAACCCTAAGCCTTCTGCTAAAGAGCACCCAGCTAAGGATGACACCTGCCACCACTGCAAGGAGGTGGGTCATTGGAAGAGGAATTGTCTTGTTTATCTTGCCGAGTTGTTAAAGAAAAAGAAGCAAGTTGGCATTGTCAGTTCTTCAGGTATATTCACAATAGAATTATTCGCTTTCCCTAATAAATCATGGGTGTATGACACTGGTTGTGGTACTCACAATTGTATTACAAAACAAGGGTTTAAAGAAGAAAAAAAGATGAAACAAGGAGCTCTCTTGTTGGGAATTATAATTTGACGATTACAAAACATTATATGCAACATGAAGGAAAAGATAACAACAAGGACTTAACGATAAATATTTGTTTAGCATTAATATGTTAAGCTAGGGTTTTCCGTATCCAAATTATATAAACGGGCGGCGTTTAGGTTTTAGGAATAGTATACAGAAAACACAGGACTTTTTCAATGAAGAAGTCTATTGCAAAGTGTATGTCATGTAATAGTTGTAGTTAGCCATAGATGAGTCATGAATCATCTATGTGCTTATTAGTTCATTAGTAGTCTTATGAATAAGAAAACCTTGTTCATAATAATGATTGTGTTCTTAATTATTCCACTGCATGTTTGTTAATCATTGTTATTGTATCCTAGATGGCTAGATCGATAAATCTTGTTAATTGTTAAAAGTTTTTATGCAAATATGATGATCAAGAATTAAATCATAGACATTAAATTTGATTTGGTAAGATCTATGACTTTTAAAAGCTAAGGAAGACCTTGGCTATGTCATAATAGGTCCTAAAGTTGCTTAAATTTTATGTGCTATGTGGTATTTATTTGTATATGGCTTAAGCAATCGATTATATTGATGGATGTGGCCGGAGTCATTGGACTAATGAGCCTTATATGAATATATACATGTTTTAATGATTAGATAATTAGGATCACAATTGATATTTGCATGATTCCGCAGCAAATGTGCTGGCGGAATAATTAGGATCATAATTGAGAGTTGAAAAGAAAATGTTTGTCATTAAACAGCCTATTCCCCCTGCTCCTACAGTTGATTCCGCGGCAAATGTGCTGGCGGAATAGAATGCAGTATATGATGCTCATAATGAGGTGGCTTGTCTTATGCTCGGTAGTATGACTCTTGAACTTCATAGACAATTTGAAAATTATTCACCTTATGAGATGCTTCAGGAGCTTAAATCTATGTTTGAGAAACAAGCTGGAGAGGTTTGACCTAATCCAAACTTTTCATGCTTGCAAACAAGAGGAGGGTAAGCCAGTTATTGCATATGTCCTTAAGATGAAAGGATATCTGGATCAACGGGAACGTCTTGATTATATGCTACCACAAGATTTTAGTGTTGGTTTAATCTTAAATGGCTTTACTAGTGATTTTGCTAGATTTGTGAGAAGTTACAATATGCATAACATGAGGAAGATAATTGGTGAACTACATGCTATGCTTATTGAGTATGAAAAAGGTTTACCTAAAAAGGCTGAAACATCACAAGTAATAGCGATTAAAGGTGGTAAAATCTAAAAAACCAATAAGAAATCGCTTAAAGCTAAAGGTAAGGGTAAAGCTAATGGCAAGGGAAAGGATAAACAAGTTTATATCCCTAAGCCTAAAAACCCTAAACCTACTGCTAAAGAGCACCCTGCTAAGGATAACACCTGCCACCACTGCAAGGAGGTAGGTCATTGGAAGAGGAATTATCCTGTCTACCTTGCTGAGTTGTTAAAGAAAAAGAAGCAAGTTGGCACTGCCAGTTCTTCTGGTATCTTCACAATAGAATTATTTTCTTTTCCTAATAAGTCTTGGGTGTATGACATTGGTTGTGGTACTTACATTTGTTTCATAAAACATGGTCTTAGAGAAGCAAGGAAGCTGAAACAAGGAGCTCTCTATTTGTACATAGGCAATGGTGTTCGTGTAGAAGCTATTGGAACTTTTGACTTAGTTACCTAATGGCCTAGTGATTTGTTTAGACAAATTATGCACCTACGATAACTAGAGGTGTTGTTTCAGTTCATCGTTTGGTTGAAAATAGATTTGTCCAGTGTTTTACGGATTATGGAGTTTCAGTTTCTAAGAATGATGTTCTTTATTTTAATGCTATTCCAAGTAATGGTATTTATGAAATTGATATGCATGATCTTGTACCAAATATTAATTCTTATAATGTTAGCACTAAAAGAGCCAAACATAACTTGGACTCTACTTATCTGTGGCACTGCCGTCTTGCTCTTATAAGCAAGAAACGTATTAAAAAGCTGCAACAAGAAGGGCTTTTAAAATCAACAGATGATGAGTCATTTGATCAATGCGTATCTTGTTTATCGGGCAAGATGACAAGGAAATTGTTTCCACATCGTCCCGAAGGGGCGACTGATCTTCTTGGAATAATACATACTGGTGTGTGTAGTCCATTTAGACATGTGTCAAGACAAGGTGTTAGCTACTTCATTACATTCACGGATGATTATAGTCATTATGGTTATGTTTATCTACTTAAACATAAACATGAGGTCTTTGAAACATTCAAGGTGTTTAAGAATGAAGTGGAAAATCAACTCGGGAAGACAATCAAGGCTCTTCGATCAGATCGAGGTGGTGAATACATAAGCTAAGAGTTTAAAGATTATCTTAAAGCTTGTGGAATTGTCCAACAACTTACTCCTCCATACACACTATGTAACCTTTTCCCTTTTTGTGTTCTGAATATTTCATTTATAGTCCTTTGACTATTTGAATTTTGTCAATTTATTCAAATTCTGCACCGTGTTGATGATGATGATTTTATGAGATATGTGATGATTTAAGGTTTATTGTGATTAATAATCCCTTTTGGAAGGTATTATTGTGTTATGTGTATTCCGGGTGGTTTGACCTGTGAATTTTAAGAAATGCCGAAAAACGAGTCTGACACGTCCGTTAATGTCCAAATTGAGTTTTGAAGGGTTTAAAGTGAAAATATGTCATGTGAATACTCTAGGTTAATGTAAAAGTATTTTTAAAGTCAATAAAAATGCTAATTAACTATGGGTAAATTTTACGGTTGAGTTTTACGAGTATTTAAGTGATCCCGACACGAAAAGAAAGGCCCGAGACCCCATGGGATACCATGGCCGGTCAAAAGAAGACTAGGGAGACAAGGTGGCTTAATTTTAGCTAACATTGTCTAAATTGTACATAAGATGTTTTCCTTATCCTCATTTTTACACATAGTTCATTTTTAAAATCAAAAAAATATCATCTCCCTTCTCTCTTGTGTTCGTCCGCACCTACAACACACACACTCTTATAATTTTTGAAGTTTGATCAAGAAAACATGAAGACATAAATATTTGGGGTTGATTCTAGTGTTTGGTTATTCATTTAAACAACGTTTGGGTTGTCCGGTTCGTGTCAAAATCTACAAATTTGAATATTTTCTTGTAAGTTTTCAAATTTAAATTTCATTTGTCCTTTTGGGTTTATTTTGATGCATAGATGTTTGTTGTACAAGTTGATCGTTGTGAAAATTGATTTTTGAAAGCGAAACGAAAGAAAAAAGGGGTGTTTGGTTCGTGTAAAAAGAAAAGAAAAAAGAAGGTTTTTGTAGTTTTGATGTCGTGGTCGTGATGGTTGAATAATATATTATGCTAGAATGCTTATTTTTTATAGTAGCTTGTATGGCTTATTCGGGCTTATTTTTAAGCTATTTCTTGTTGATATGTGAGTGATACTTTCGTCGTATAAGATTTTGTTAATATGTTTCGAAAGACTTGTCGATGACCACCGCAACGACGAGTTGAGTTCCGCATAGATTTAGTTCCTGGAGCGACGCCAGTCGCGAAGTCTCCATATCGTCTAGCACCCTCGGAAATGCAAGAATTGTCTGAACAACTTCAAGAGTTGCCAGACAAAGGTTTCATACGACCTAGTCATTTTCCGCAGGGAGTACCAGTGTCATTTGTTAAGAAGAGAAGCATGGAGTTTATTTGAAGTTAGTGTTGGAATTACTGAGGAATGAGAATTGGGAAGTACCTACGACACCATCTAAGATATGATAATTCTTAGGATAGGAAGGTTACCTACTTACCTTTCATCGCAAACTTTTCTAAGATTGTTAAACCCATTACATCCCTAACTGAGAGGAATCAGAAGTATGAGTGGGGCGCAAAACGAGAAGAGGCTTTCCAGACCTTGAAGAATGATTTGTGTGACGCTTCGATAAATTGAATGTAGTAGTTGATGCGTTGAGTAGAAATGGTGAGTTAAACTAAGACGAGTAAGAGCAATGTCTATGACTATCCAGTCAGGTGTTAAGGACAAGATATTGGCAACTTCATGTGAGACGCCCAAGGTAGAGAACGCGCCAGCAAAAATGCTGTGTGACATGGACCAACAAATGGAAAAGAGGGCAGATGATGGTTAGTACTTTATGGATTAAATTATATAGTGA
>BQNB010188432.1:0-11951 GCA_026074375.1 Tanacetum coccineum | reverse complement strand
AGATATTCAGGAACCATAAATCCTAAACGAGTTAAGCATCTTCCAACGATCAAGTAACTGATTCACCATAGAAGTATTCTTGAACCAGAAAGTGATTAACTTCAAGCGAACCGTGACCATAATAATATCGATAACCTCTTCCGGGGATCTTCTAGAATTCTTGAAAAGATGATTGTTCCTCTAAATCCAAATGAAATAAGAAGCGGCAGCAAGAATGAGTTTACCAAAAATGCTTCAAGCTGTCCGGTTACACGCCATAGGCAGTAACTAAGCGATAATATCATGAAGATTAGGGGAAATAGTATCCATACCAGTAAGACCGCGAACACAAAGCCAAACCTGAGAGGAAAATGGACACTCAAAGAAAAGGTGAGCATGAGAATCAGGTTGAGTGTCACATAAAGAACATCGAAGTAGGTTTAATTCGGTTGGGGCACGTACATCCTATTGCCTCAGTTTATCTTGGATTCTAAGACTGTTCCTTATAACAAGCCATAAATGGAACGCATGACTAGGGATATAGTGAGAGAACCAAATAATACGATGCCATAAAACCACGTCACCCTGGTATGTGTTTAATTACACATACCTTTTGCCTATTAAAATGAGCCTAAATGACCAAAAACGAACATAAAATGCCAAATATATGCTTGTTTTGCTATTTGTGTTGTGCAGGTAACGGATATTCAGATAAAAGACAAAAATCAAGCCAAAAATGACAAAACCGAGCACGGGAATAGAAAGAGCGTGAAAAGTCAAAGTCAAAAGTCAACCAAAAAGTCAAAAAGTCAAAGTCAAAGCCAAAGCCAAAACCGAAGAAATACTTAATGGGCCAACCCGCAACCATCTAATGGGTCGGGTCAGCCCATTAAGCTTATAGTATAAATTCTATAAAATTTAAGTCCAAAATCCAAGCCCTTAACTCATTAAACCCATTTTATATAATTTGGCCCAAACCATGGCCCAAACACAACACTTAAACGAGCCTATTGATGAGGCTGTTAAGTCGTTAACTCCATTACACCACAAGGACTTTCCATGAAAACATAACATACAAATGGAGGGGCCAAAACTGGCAACTCCTTTATATCATTTACACCACAAGGACTGTGGTTGCAAACATACCATACAAGTTGAGGGGCAAATCTTGCCAAACCCCACAAACCCTCACCCCTGTTATCACTAAATCAGAATACAAAGGAAAAAACCTAATTTGGCCGTAATTGCCTTAATTGTGTCTTTCTCCCTGCACCCCCTGCAACACAAGACAAAACCATCACCATCCCTCAACCCCACTTCACATAGGTAAATGCCACCTTGGCAATCCCCTTTAATTTCATTGGCTGAGGAAGAAGACAAAGAATCAAGGGTTGAGATCATTTAACTTGGTGAATAAGATAATTAGATGGCTTGGATGATGGTTTTGAATCTCCTCACTGAAGAAACACAACAAGCACAAGACCCTGCAGTTTAGCATTTGATATAAATAGTTAGGTTTTTCTTTGTAAACGGTATCTAGAGTAGTTTAGTTTTAAAATTTACTTTTCAATGTCTTAATTTATGTTTTTAAATTTCTGTCATTTTACTTTCCAAGCCTTGTAACCTTTTTTTTAGATTAATGCAAATTTTAGTTTTCAAGTTGTTAAAATTCTGTCTCTTTTAAAAGTCTTATGCAATCAAGCTTATTTGTGTTCACAAGTTCTTTCTATAAGCTCTTATAAGCTTATAGAAGCCTTTTATACTCATTTAAACTTTCACAAAAGCTCTAGTGAAAGTTACTGTTTCATACACCTAAAACTTTGGTTTTGAGCTTAATGGATGATAAGCTTACAATGGAAGAGCTTATGGGTTTTACTAGCTTGTCTTTGACAAGCTAGAGCTTGTTAGATAAGCTCTTTTGAGCATTGGTTAGCCTTGTTTAAGCAAAGGCATTTGTAAGTTTCATTTTTCACTTTTATAGCTTAATTTACTGTTTGCTTATTTTAGTGCTTATTTCCTGCTTATACTTGCTTATTTATGCTTCTTATTATTGTTAATTGCTTACTTATGCTTTCTTAAAGTTTAAATCTTAGTTGTTCAAGTTTTAAGTTAAGACTGTTAGTTTTGGTCTTTAAAACTGCTTATTTTGTTTTGCTTATTGAAGGTGCTATTTCCTGAGCTCTTAATGCTTAATATTGCTTATTATTGATTGCTTGTTATCTGTTTTTAACCACCTCAGCTTAAATCATTAAGAATCAAGTTAAAAAATGAATATTGGATACTTAAAGGGGTGTTTGGGTTAAGACCCAAAATGGGTCAATTTGGCTTTAAAAACTGGTTGGGTCACTAAGCTAACTAATGCAAGCTTCTTTTAAGTCATTATAATATGTTTTTAAGAATTTCAAAGTTTTAAAGTTAGTTTTGAGGTTTAATCTACAAGTTGTCCATATCTGTGGTTTTGAGATTTTCTTAAACTGTTTTAATTTGATTATTGTTAAAAAGTAGTTTTTAAAGTTTTGTTCATGTTTCTTTTAGTGTCCAAATGCAGTATAACCAAGTTAGATAGAGTATGCATTTGAAATTTAGATTTTGAGTCAAATCTGTCAAGTCTAAGTCTAGTTTTAAGTTTTAAAGAAAAAAAATCCATCTTTCAAATGCAAATTTAGATAAGATATAGTAGGTTTTAGCTTTTTATATTTCTTATATAAGTAGTTTGTAGTCCATAGTTGATCTGTTTCAGCTTATTTTATGTTTTGAAGTTCTTTAACTAGCTTATTTATAGGTTTGCAAAAAGCGGTCTTTTGAATGAAAAATAAATAAAATTTTGTAATCAGCCCTTTTTCATCAAGCTTTTTCATAGCTTATTTTAATTTCAAAATGCTTTTTAAATGTTGATTATTGTAGCTTATTGGATAAGCTTTTCAGGGGTATAAGCTACTAAGCCATAAGGATCCATCTACTAGCTTAAAAATAAGCTAGAAAATGCCCCTATGGCTGTTTGGCTGGCAGTTTTTGGCCAAAGAGCTTATATGCTTTTTAAAGCTTATCCAGCTTATAACTTTGCTTATTTTTGTTCCTAGTTGCTAATTAGGTTTAGCTTATTACATGTTCTTAGCTTATTTGCATTTTTAACTGCTTATTATGTATTATTATTAGTTTAAATATTGAAAGTAGTATAGTAGTGTGTTTTTGTGTCCCTTGTTTTGAAAAGCTCTTTAGTTCCTTTCTGCTGATTTTCCTGGCTTATCTTTTGCTTATCATAGCTTATCTAGTATAGCTTGTTATTTGTCTTAGCTTATTTTCCTTTCCCTTGTGCTTTTTTTAGTCCAAAAATAAGCCAAGTAGTTTATCCTTTATAACTTAGTCTAAAAACCATTTCTGTCAGCCTTCTTTGGCTGATTTTTGGCTTATTTTTAAGATTTGTAAAAAGTGTCTTTTTTAAAAGTTGTTATTTTTGCTTATTTTATAAGTTTTTTTTTAAAAAATAAAAATAAATGTTTTCAAAAAAAGGAGAGGCACAAGGGTCGAACCTGTGACCTCTCCCTTTATACCAAGCCTCAACACACACACTCACTACCACAACACCAGATAGGGCCATCTGTTTTACAATTGCACCATTTAATTCTTATACTCTTTTTGCCCAATAAGCCTATCAGCCTTCATTAGCTTATTTCCAGCTTATTCCTTTAAGCTGGTTTCTCCCTTTTATTTTTCTTAGATTTAGAATTATTCAAACTACTTTTCATGAATTTTTTAGATTTTTCCAACTTCGTTTAGTATTTTTAATTAATTTTTTTTATTAAATCTGTTTTTAATTCATATTAAATTAAATAAAAATCAAAAAAATATAATTCATTTTTTTAAATTTTCTTTTGTCATTTAGGACTTATGAAAATTAAATTTGCATGTGTAGGGTTAAAATTTCATGTTTTAGGTTTTCGAGTCGTGTTTTTACGTTTCCGTTCACGTTTTTAAATTTCGTTTTTGCTTTTGTTTTTAGTGTAGCTTTCCTTTTAATCGTTTTTCCCGTAGATTTAGAAAATCCAATTAAAATCTTTGTTATTCAAATATCAAATATTAAACCGACTTTTGACTTTCCATTGCACGCCTCGTTAGGAGAACAACACGGGTGATCACTTGCCCAGAATCATTTATATCATACCTGTGAGTTTGTTGACCTTTTTCTTAAAGGGTTAACTAGGTTGACTTGCGAGAATTTTATATTTGATATTTTATTATACTATTTGATATATAATTACCCCTAAAAAAGTGGTTATCATTTTGGCGCCGCTGCCGGGGAGGAGTGTATACGATTGTCGTTTCAACGTTTGACAATTAGTGCTTTGAAGATCCTTCCTTATGAAGTTATTTTCTTTATAAAAATATAAAAATACAAAAATATTTTTCATTTTCTTTTATTAGTATATAAAAACAAGAAAAATCAATGTTCATTCGTTATTAGATTAGCCCATCAAGTTGAAGTGGACAGCCTCTCTGAGTAATATCCCTATGAGACAACAATGATTATAGGCACAATGAACACACACATATCATACCATAGTAAGTAGTCCATCCATACCAATTGGACCCAAAAAAAGATTAACAAGGTCACGAATCTGTAAAACTTGCGCCAATCCCCACTCTAATCGCTTGACGGAATAATCCCACAAGTCCCTCCATTTCAATTTATAAGTATGAATCCAACGAACCCATAACGATTCCTTATTAGACACAATATTTCAAATATGAGTAGTCATTAAGGCAATATTAATATTTCAAGGTTTCAAATACCAAGCCCACCTTCACTATGCGGAAGAAAAAAAAGGAATAATGCTCAAAATGGCAAGCTTGACATTAGTCAAGACATTACAGAAGCATGTCGTGCTCTTCGGGATGCTCGGGACCAAACCTGAAGTCAACTTGAACTCCTCAAGAGAGTCCACAATGACCTTAGCCGACTCCACATCACCCCTAGCAAAGATAAACAAATCATCTGCAAAACAAACATTAATAATCCAAAGCTCCTCACATTGATTATGGTAGCGAAACAAGGATTCTACAATCCTTATTTAAGAGTCTAAAAGAAATAATAGGAACACCAAGATACTTAACCGAAAGCGTACCTTCAAAAAAAGGAATAATGCTCAAAATGGCAAGCTTGACATTAGTCAAGACATTACAGAAGCATGTCGTGCTCTTCAAGATGCTCGGGACAAGTTAACTTGAACTCCTCAAGAGAGTCCACAATGACCTTAGCCGACTCCACATCACCCCTAGCAAAGATAAACAAATCATCTGCAAAACAAACATTAATAATCTAAAGCTCCTCACATTGATTATGGTAGCGAAAGGAATCTGACAAAGAAACCCTCCTGCGCAAGATAAGCGTCAAAACCTCCATAACCAAAGTAAAAAGATATGGTGATAACGGGTCCCCTTGAAGCAACACTCTTTCCCTTAAAGAACCCTTGAACATCACCATTAATGCCAAGGGAAAAAGAAGTAGACGTAACATAAGCCATAATCTATCCAATAATAGTAGAGGGAAATCCAAAATTATAAAGAATCACACTCAAAAAATTCCAATCCACAGTATCATACGCCTTCTCAATATCAATCTTAAAGGCACACCTCGGGGAACCCCTCTTCCGATGATAATTATGCATGAGCTCCTGAGTAAAAAGAATATTATCTGAAATACGCCTACCCGAGACAAAAGCAGACTGATTATCACTAACAACCTCTTTAATCCCATCAATAATACGATTAGTAATAATTTTACTAATGCACTTATATATGACATTGCAACAAAAAATAGGACGGTAATCATTGACTTTAAGGGGAGTAATCACCTTAGGAACAAGAGCAATGAACGTGTGATTGTTCTCCTTTAAAGTCTGCCCATTAAAGAAAAAGTCACGAAAAGCATTACAAATGTCGACACCCACAATATTCCAACCTTTCTTAAAAATGGTGGATGTGTAACCATCCAGACCAAGAGCTCGGTCATCCTCAATATCAAACATAGCCCGCTTGATCTCCTCATTAGAAACATCCCGTATCATATGATTAATCGAGACCTCCGAAACCTTTTTAGTAAACAACCCTTCCACATTTAGCTCATCACAAACCATATTATTACCAAGGAACATTTGATAATGATTAACAAATACATCCGTCACACCAGCCCCCGTAATCACCACGTTATCCGAGCCCAAAATAGCATCAATTCGACTTCGTTGGTTCCTATTCTTAATGGATTTATGAAAGTAATAAGAATTAGAGTCACCAACCTCAAGCCATTCGATCTTGGCTTTTTGTTTCAAGAACCTTTCCTCGCCCAATTTGGCTTCGTTAAAAGCTTGAACATAAACAGCCTCTTCATCACGAAGAGTAGTATCCATCGGGTTAAGATCAAGTGCCTTTTGAACCTCATCAAGCTCATGACGAAGACAATTAACACGATCGTGAATATTACCTTGATTAGTAAGGAGCTTGCGAAGAGGCTTTTTCAACCTTTTCAATTTGCTAACCACCTAAAACATGTGATGCCCATTCATAGGAGAAAGCCAATGCATAGAAACTAAATCCAGAAACTTGCCTTTATGCGCCAAGAAGTTGTAAAATTTAAAAGGTTTAGGTTTGGTAACGGTAAGGTTAGGGATCTTCAAAACAGCAGGCGAATGATTCGAAATCCTATATGGCTGGAACACCGCATAAGCACCAGGGAAGGAATCCACTAACTCGATATTTCCCATAATACGATCAAGCTTTTTTAGCAGCCCATTCCCCCCTTTTGGTTTTTTTGGTTCCAAGTGTATTGCAAGCCGGTGCAATTGACGTCCAAAACTTCAATATCTTCCACGCAGTCTTTAAAATCACATATTGCATAATTCATCGAAGAAGACCCCGAAAAGCAATCATCCATGTTTAATGCTATGTTAAAGTCACCCAAAAGGAGCCAAGGCATGCCCCTAACAAGATTCTTATGTAATCTTAGATCATTCTACAACTGACGTCTAACACACTGGTCATTACTAGCATATATGAACTACAATACATACTCTTGTTATCAGCCTTGTAGGTAATTTTCACATGCATAGCTTGGTCAGACTGAGCTACAACCAGAACATTCACAATGTCACGATTCTAGAAAACAATTATACGACACCCTTTAGAACAAAGACTGGCATTCAAAATTTAATCCCATTGATGAAAAACCTTGCAACACACACGAGAGAGGACAGCAAGATCAACATGGGACTCAAGCACAGCACAAACGCTTAACTGATTTTCATTAACCACATGGTAAACCTCCGATTGTTTAGAGGAACGATTTAAGCCCCGTATATTCCACGCAGCGAGACTAAACATTGGGAACTTGTTCAGAACAAGTGCTTGCTTCCTTTGTGGCGTTTAGTTCAACATACATTTCCTCTATCTCACTGTCTGAGTCAACATTCTTAACATCACTAGTACTAGTATCCTCCTCATCATGTTTACCCACTTGAGAATCATCCAAATTCACTTCACGAAGTACATCATCTTGTTCCCTTAAGGCATCAAAATGGTTTTGAAGTTGAACCATATTAGTAGGTTCGTCCTCACAAGTTATATTAACAGCAGGTTGAGAATGTTTAGGACGGTAAACAAAGGTGGATTTAGGCTTGTGGAACTCAATATGCTTCGATTGGGTAGCCTCCTGTTTTTTTCCTTTCTTCTTCTTGTTCACAATAGTAGTAAAACCATCACTAGACATGGCCACATCCTCCTTAGCTGCTATAACAGTTTCAGACACCCTCTTAGGACATTGAGCAGGTGTATGGCCAAACACGTGACAGTCCATACACAACATGGGGTTCAACTCATATTCAACTTTGATTTTAACCTTATTATGACCCGTACCATCCTCAAGAGGGACCGACATAGTCACATTTTTTTCAACTCTTTCTTAGCCGTGATTTCAATAAGTGCGCGAGCAAAGCCTATACGTCCCCATGCGTCCACACACATGGAACTAGTATAGGCATCAAGTATGATTGGTTTTCCAATCTTTGAACCAATAAGACTTAAGCCATCTTCTGAGTACGCAACAACAGGAACACCATGCATCTTAACCCATGCGGGTACATTAGTTACCTTATCTTTACACATAGATAGACTAGGAGTCCACTTGTTAAGGATAAGAGGCATGTTTCGAATTATCCCGGGTCCATGTTCCAACACTTGTTCCACGCCAGCAATTGAGGCAACTTTGAAGAAAAAGAATCCATCGTCGTCCCTCATAATCTTTTGGAACCCAAACTTACCCCAAGTGTTAGTCACATAGCTCTTCACAAGCGTGAAGGCCACTCTCTTGCCCACAAAATAAGCAACAAGGGAGTTTTCGTACCTATGTTTAACAGCATTGATAGTCTCAATTGGAAGCACAAAGTCTGAATCCTCCACTGTTTCAGCATTAAATAACGTCCCAAAGTTAACCTTAGCTGTAGGCTTCGTAGATGAAACAACATCAGCAAATGAGTTTTTATCTTTCATAGCATCTGCAACATTACATGTATCTTGAGACTTAGCCTGGTCCATCGATTGACCCTCATCAACATCATTAACCACGTTAACAAATGACTTCCTACTATTAGTTAAACCATTGTCATTCCCATCCAACCCTTTATCCACCTTATCCACAAAAGATCCCTTGACAGCGTGCACCTTAGGATCATCCCACCCTAATTGTACCTGGGTAGGATTCTGTGAATCATTCACCACCTCTGTAGGAGTCCCCACGTTATGGGTATCTTCCATGTTCTTCATTTTATCAACAAACTTGCTTAAAATGGATTTATTTTCAACCTCTCCAATCCCTCATCCATACACTCGCACAAGCTTTGATTAAATCACAGTCAAACTACAAGTGAAACCTAGTAGAAAACCAAATTAATTACTTTTCTTCATTCAAGCATTTCATCAAACAGTTGGCGTACAACACAAATATCATAAAAAAACCAATAGTAGCAGATGCTACTATACTTCATAATGTTCACAATTTACATTTAATCTACATCTTTGTTTTAGTTTGTGTAATTGGTTTTGTGGAATTTGTGTTTTTTGATATTGGTTTTGTAGAATTTGTGTAATTTGCAATGCGCTTTTTAGCACGTACATAAATTCAAATTTTTTAATACTAGTAATTGGATTCTTGAGAGTATCATTTGGCACATTTGCATCAAGTTTTTGAAGATTAGCCTTAGTCAAATACGTAGGGCTAAGCGTATTGGCATAATATATGGGTGCTTTGCCATGACAGATTCAATGCCAGCCTCTTTAGGATTACCATCATTTGTAACCTCATGAACTTGTGAAGTAGCCTCACCATTACCGGTATCCCATCCGTTTATGAGATATGCATGAGATATCTTAGGAAATGATATGCATGATCTTTGTACGCGTTTTGTAAAGCCCATTAGGGTTTCCTTAATCTATAAAAGGAACCCTAGGCATAGTTTATAGATATAGTTCTACACAGATCAATAGAGATCGATTAGCAATCATAGTTTTGTAATATGTAATCTAGGCAAATTCAAGTTATAATATAAAGTTCTTTTGTGATTCTTAATACTGTTCTTCTTAGCATTATTGATTAGTTTCCGCATAATCAATAGTGTTCAAATCAGTGTTTCATTATTGTTGCTTTAGAATTATCTAAAGGAACAAACCCTTTACAAGCTAAAGGTTAAGATCTATTATAAACGAATGTAAGTGTACGTTTTTATCACGGGAGCAAATTACTGTCTATACCAAACCCTTGATAAAATTGTACAAAACATTAGTTAAGTTTCAAATTTGATTTAAACTAGTTTTAACTTAATCATAATATTTAGTTTTGGGGAAAACATTTAAGTTTCATTTTATTTCTAAAATCGATTTACAGTTTACACAAGTCACAACAAAATATAAAATGCAAATAAATGAAACAATAAAAACAATCATATCCGACATGCAAAACCTCAATCGATAAATTTCTATGCTCGAGTCCATGAGCCATCATGAAGACCTGATAGGGCAACTAAGGGACAAGTCATAACTACAATGTTAGGGCTCCAACTTGCTTTTAGACCTATTCCAAAGCAAGTGAACCTAATAAGCCTTAAAAATCAGCATGTTGATTTCAGATTTCCGTCCACTTTAGGGCCCGAAAACTCCAGGAAGGAGTCTTCCCCAATCTTTGCATTAAACTACAAAGTTGTAGGTCTATGAGTCGGGAACCTACAAAACAAATTTCAGAGTCTAATTCCAAACAGAACGTCGAGAATTAATATTTTAGTGCAGCAACCTCCAACATGCACGATTTAACTATATCAGAAAAGCATGTAAAAGGCTAGGGCTTTCATCGGTTTCGTACGTCTAACATATTAACACATTAATAATATGAATGCTAAAAGAGGTTGGCTTATTATCCATGACAAACATTCATGTATTTGTCATAGATTACAATTAAATACATGTAATAAAAAAATAAGCCAAATTAACGGAAGATTTAAAGCATGTAAAAACCTCCCGTCATGCACACGTAAAACCCGCAACCTAGGTTTTCAAAAATAGATTTTTAAACCTCCTAGAGTCGATTTTTCAACAAAAAATAACCCCAAAGGCTGTTCAAAATCGGGTAAAAGAAAACATGCAAAAACTTGCCTTTTTTGCCAATTTACGTGTACATAAGTAACCTAAAACATCATATGATGGCTTGTTGCCACTGTTGGGATTTATATACTACACAACCATTATAAATATATAATTGCGCAATGGATTAAGGTCCCAAAGGTGGATCCACATTATGTATAAAGATTAACTAATAACTACATTATTTACCTCTTGTAGCGAAAACGAATGAATCAACAGATCAAGAACGGAAACTCCTTCTTGTTTTTTGAACCTCACGAAACCCTAAGAATCACCAAAGGAGGTGATCTCTATGAACATCCACACTACATGTCTTAGTGTATTACCCGAATGCTAGTTTTTTGATTTCATGATCTGCACGAACCTAGTTTCTTGCTTAGTAAAAAATCAACACAAAAACCCTAAAGGGTTATTAAGGCCAATCAGTTTTAGGGGGAGGAAGGAAGGGATATTTTATTGATTTTTTTCTTAAGTTATATGGGATTATGCCTAAACAAATCCTTATATAGCTTAACCATTACTTGGTGAACAAGTTATCTTGGTTAACACATTTAGTTTCCCCTTCTTTTCTTCTTCTTATGGTCGGCCACCCCCTAGACAATATGGACTTTCCATATTCTTTTGGGTTAAGTCCATATATTAAGTCACATACTAATTAAATATAAGTCTATAGTTAATTAATGCTTCTAACGATTAATTAACGATCGTTAAGCAATTTGTGAAATATAATTAATATAATTACTATAAATATAATAAATACATTATAATTGGTAATATCTCAGTGTATATGTGTGTGACCCTATAGACTCAAGTAGTTCCAGCCATATAATTATTTAATATGATATGAACACTTGCCAATACTAACACGAGTCTTACAGCTGATTGACATAATTTAATCGACCGGTTGCATGTCAAGCTCTCATCATGGAAGGCGAATCTTCTCCACATCATGGTCGTCTCACATTAATAAAAGTTGTTCTTGGAAGTCTAAGGATTTTCTATCTTTCCATATTCAAAGTTCCTAAATCCGTCTTGAAGAACTTGAAAAGTATTCGTGCTTCGTTTTTCTAGAGAGGTACTCATGTTTCGGAAGAACTTGCATGGATCATGTGGCCTAATGTTCTCACTTCGTTTGATAAAGGGTGGCTTGGGTATCAGTAGCTGTGGTATATCCTATATCATAACACGGGGTCGATTCTTGGATCGGGCTAGTTTCTTAGAGAGAGAAACACTTGAGAGAAAATATCTTAGAGAAAGAAAGTGTTTTCTATGAAATGAAATAATGACTAGCTTGC